>LBNU01007135.1:192116-207869 GCA_014162995.1 Artemisia annua
ATTTAACATCAAATAAAAAGAAAAATATTAATACCTTCACAATGAACAATAGTGATTTCATGAAAACAAATCATATCAGGTCATTATGTAATTAACGAAAACTGCTATCGAATCCTAAAAAGTTTTGCACTTTCTTCTTTTGAATTTCTATAAACTGTCATGTTCAATGCTGTAAATAGGAATGTTTTTCTATAAGAGAGAGTTTGGTATTGCTTTGCGTGGAATGTTTTTCTAAATACATTACCATTTTATACTATTTCATGAAACATATTGGTAGCTGAAGAAGCAGCTGGTGATCGTTACATCCTGTTGAACGCGTTGACACCTTAAATTGCAAGAGAAAGAGACACCTGGATATAATTTGCTTAACTAAATGAACACTTCAATAACTCATAAAACCATAATTTGAAATTAACACAATAAAGCGGACTGTAAGTTCTCTTTACCTTGAACGTTAAGGTCAAACAATCTCATGTAATTGGTTTCATCGACAATAGTTGAGCCATGAACATTAAAACAATGGACCCCTCGGTCACCATGAATACCTCCCCCCACACCTGTACAGAGAAGACAAAAAAAAATAATAATAATAATAAAAGAAAAAAAATTAATAATAAATCAAACATAATACGTAGGAAAAAATAAAATTTAAGAAACTTAAATTACCTCCTGGAACAACGTCACCATAATGACTACGTCTACAACTTTCAGATATTAATTTTTCAGAACATGATTGACATAAACATTCCTTCATAGAGCATTTACTGCTGACCAATAGGGTGTAATATCGTCGGGTCAGTCGGATTTGGCAATGGGTCAAAACTCAAAAGGCTATAGGTCAAAAACGGTTATAATTTCATGTAACTAATGTGATAAGGTCACATTGGTAAATATTAGCTCGTCATTTAAGGAAAGAAATTTATGTACCTTATTCAACTTGTACTTGTTGAGGTTTAAACAACACCTTAAACCGAATAGCATTGAATCTCTTTCTTTTTCTGCCACCAGCAATCTGGTTAAGAAATGGTAGGTATATGTCGTGGTAGTATATTATGAATAGCTTATTTTCCTCGATAGCCTGTTAACATGGACAAAAATATGCCATTCTTCAGTTACGTGCCTTAGTTAAATATTTTTCTCTAACAGATCAACATATAAATGAAATAAGAACGGGTCAAAATTCGTATTTTCAAAGCATCACCTTTGGTTGACACTAAATGAACTTATCAGTGGCTTCCAAAAGCCAAGTATTATCCACACTATCCTTGGAGAATATTCGTCGAGCTAGCCCATTCTTCTGTTCCAGTATGGCTTTCAACCAATGCTCAGTCCCCCTAATCTGATATGATGCTTGTTATCCTTTGCCACTTCAGGCGAAGACATCTGGCCATGCCATAGTTTAGCATATCACAAAAGATATTTTAAAAAAATTCACAAGCAACGAAAGATCTATTGACCTGTATAGAATATGTTTACGGAAATATAGGGGTACGTTAGAAAACCTATTCTTTGAGGTCTTTCACATCTGAACTATCTTTATGTACTTGTGCAGCAACGAGTTCTATAGTCACTACCCGTTGAGCAAACTTAAGTGTAGTTAGCGTTTCTCCAACAACATTCAGTTCGGGGCTCATGTGAACGAACATAAGTGCCTTTGCCTGCCCTCCTAATACATCCACAAGACAACAAAAAAAGAAATAAAATTTGGAAGCAAAAGGGAATACTTTCACGTAAATGATGAAGCTTTATAACGATTGTGTTGTCTTACCAAGTGAATCTTGAAGTAATTGAGTAAGTTTGTTGTTTCTGTAAGGCACGTGTGAATTCTTTTGAGCAAGACATGATATCACATCGCCTAATGCTGAAAGTGATTTATTGATATAGCAGAGAGATTTTTTTGAAATAAGTTATTGCAAGTTAACCTATTACATATCTGATCTTGGAGTTTTTTCATGGTATCATGATTTTTTTTCATTAAAACTTCAATCTAACATTAGTTGTTGATATAACTTGAATTTTTAAACCAAAAAACATACCTTTGATGGTGGTAGCAGGAAGCAATTGTAGAAGTGTTAGGATTGGAGATACCATGTCCACTTCCTTTGAACCAAGATCAGCTGTTGTAAACAATATCTCTGCAATCACAAATTACTGGAGTACATAAATTTAGAAAACAACCTACACATATGAGATTAGGTTAAAATTTTTATAGAAAAGTGATATCACAAATTAAACCAAGTAATTATCAACAATTTCAAAAAATAATACATTGACAGCTTATAAAAGTTAAGAGTAATAACATGCATATCCACAAACGTTAACAGTAAAATATGAATTGAATAAATTAACATCCTACATAGCGGAAAAATAACTAACACTTGGTGTGGATCGAACTTCAAGCCTTTGTAGAGAATGGATTTGATTAGCCTTGAGTTAGAAAAGAAAGATCGAGATCATAGCAAGAACAGAAACAACGATATACATTAACCTCCATAAAAACACATCGTATTATGTTGAACCTGCCAAAAAAAAGAAGACTACATCATTAGGGTTTTGAGGTAAAAGAAACATAAAACGGGTTGGTTGGTGAACTTTTTTACGTTGATCGTGCTTTAGGGATCAGAAGAAAACATGATATTAGGGTTTGAGAAAATGTTATTATGAATAAACTCAGAATTTTTTACGTAAAATTAAAAATGGATAATATGTTTTGGTTTATTATTGGATTTTTTGTGCTTCTAATTAATGCCTTTATCAAATTTTACTTGGAAACTTAATAACAAAAGTTGGATTGCTCTAGTGGTTGAGTTATTTGTTAATGGCAAGAGACCATCGCCATCCTATGTTCGAATCATACTAACTCCATTTTTTAATTCCGGATATTAATTATAAAAATTGCTTAGATTTCTGAAATTAATTATAAAATAATTATAAAAATTGCTTAGATTTCCGAANCTGAACTATAATTTTTTACAAAGAAAATATAGGCAATTGCCTATATTGTAAATTTTATAGGCTTACTTCTATCTTTTAAATCATTGTAACCTACTAGTAATAAGTTTGAGGAAATGATGTCTGCTTTACAAAGCAGGTAAGTTGCCTGCTTTCTTTTGTAAAAATAGAAGAGGACAAGGGTTAAACAAAGAGAAACATGAAAGTTCAGGGGCTAAATTATAAATTTTTTACAAAGAAAAACTTTGTAAAGCAGTCATCCTTTTCCCATAAGTTTATGAGGTATTTAACTGAATCACATAAATCTATAAGTCCATATATTCAACTAGACGAGTACCCGTGCATAGCAACGGGATTTCTAGCGGCAAATAGTTATAACTGTCACATGATATATGAAAGTGAAATAAATAAATAGTGCATCATATTATTGACAATCAATAACCTTCAAATTCACATGGTCATCCTTTTCGCCTCTTTCTTTCATGTTACTTCGTCAAATATTCATTCCATCTGAACAAAAAAAAGATCAAAAGCGAAAAATGTTAGCTTCGCGAGAAAAATATTACGGTAGTAATGAAGAAGTATACGCATGTATGTATTAAATAGACACCATTTTCACAAATACACGATTGACATATGGCTGGCATTGGCAGTTTCAACTTTTCTCAAATCATTCCTACCTTTACTACATATAATTGAGATAAAGAGATGAATCATTTAGTTTAAAGTTTCCAATAGTTTCCTTTATTGTCATAACAAGTCAACATTCATTAGCATTTACAGCCATTGCATATCATGTGCATTTACAGCCGTGTAAGAACAAGTCAACAAAAATTGTTTCATTTTAAGTTTTTTCACTTTTCACTTTAACGTTTTTCTTTTATAGATAGTTTAGATTTAGATATATTGTCTAGTCTTACGTATTTAAAGATATACATTTTCGTGTCTAGTCTAATAGCATTTCGACTATGTTTAAATGGTATTATCATAAAGCTGGTGAATACAAATACACCATTGGCATAGTTGCTAAAGTAAATATGTGAATCATTTTTAATAAACCATAAATGAGGATCAACAACAATACAAGAAGATAACAGTGAAAGACCAATAGAGGGTACTACAATGCTCGACAACCATCATGCAAGAGTATACAAGTCTGATCAGATCTCTCTAAATTTTATACCAAACACAAGCTAACACGAAAAATTCCAAATACATTGAAAAACATAAACACAATCAGTATCCACCATTCATCATCCAAAAGGAGTCGTTATGGCTCCATCATTCAAAGTGAATCATGACAAAATCACTCTGTAAATGGAGTATCCACCAAGGCGCAACCGCTTGCCAATGGTCTAACCCTGTTGAACAAATGATACAGGCGCATTGTTTATAAGTCATCTTTTATATTTCGTTATGTGTGTGTCGATTATAGTGGGTTTGCAATATACACTCGTCTGTATATGTGTGCGTCGATTATAGTGGGTTTGCAATATGTGTGTGTCGATTATAGTGGGTTTGCAATATACACTCTCCTGTTTATATAGGCAACAACCCAAGCACAAATTTGAACATCCCCTAAATCATTTTCCCGCTCATAAATTGATTCATTGACATTGATTGACATATACTTTCCTTGAGCAACGAATTGTAACATCAATATGACCTTTTGTTAAAACAACTTGTTTTACATCCCCTAAACCTTTGAGATTCATTTCCATTTGAGATTCATTGACATTGAAGTTTCATTTAAAACAACTTGTTTTACCTTTTGATTTGGCATGTCCATTTGAGATTCATTGACATTGATTAGATTCATTGACATTGAAGTTTCATTTAAAACAACTTGTTTTACCTTTTGATTTGGCATGTCCATTTGAGATTCATTGACATTGATTGATAGAATGCTATCATAAGTTTCACATACACTCGTCTATGCATTCAAAACATTTCCATTTGACATTGATTGACATAATGGTCATATACTTTCCATATTCAAAACGTGATTTACTCATCCAGGCAACATTCATTCGATTTATTTTTGGTTAAGTATTTTGACTTTTTGTGTCACCAAGATATCACTATGACTATCAGCCGTTATAAAATCCCGTTGTTATTCACTGGTACTCGTCTAGTATGTATATATAAAGATACATCTAATAAACTGTGATCAAATTATTGTTTGGGTACGGTTCATTCGAATGCAACAATGTGATCCACCCATCATACCACATTGGTGGTTAACTAATCATTTAACCATTTTGTATTCATAGGACGACTTGAAAATGCATTACTCTCCAATATATAATCTTTAGATGAAACCAATATTCTGTCCCACACACTCATGTTTGAATGAATGAAAGTAGAACAAAACTGAGGTCATAACGACAATAGAAAAAACATACGGAGTATTAAGTTTACACAGTATGCATTTAGTCCTATAAAAATTACTCTACTTATCAAGTCTATCGAAACTCTTGTAACATTACAAACAAAAACATAACACAAAAATTGCCAATCCATCAGTTGCATTTTTTTTTCCTTCAATCTTGATTATCACTTCTATGCATCTTCTACTCCAAGTTGATCTTTTGTATGTCCATTTTCATTGTTCTCGCCACTACACACCCTAATTATACATTATACAAGTTAGATAGTTTCAAACCATGTAAAGATCATCTATATGAACTAAATTATAAGAAAATTCGAAGTACTGGAAATACAAGGATAAAAAAATTTAGATGTTAACATTGTACAAGAATAGATAACTGTGTATGGCTCTATTAGTTAGCCAGAAGATAAGTAACAGATAACCATGATTCAAGGGTGTACGTGATTTTCAAATTTACCTATGCCACTCAAAACATAAAGAGAAAACAAAGTTGGCATCAAGATAAATATAAGCCATCATCTGCATAACTTATTTCTCAAAAAAACGGAGAACGAAAATAAAAAGAAACAAAGTACGTAGAAAAGTAAATCATTTACGAGAACATCAAGAACATGCATTCATACAGAAAATCACTTGGCCAAATACTTGTATATTAATGATTCATTCAGATGCAAGTCTCAAAAAAGTAATTATACTCTAAAAACCATATTAACTCGTTCATGGTATCCAAAAGTAGAAAGAAACAAATATATCTTTCATGTGTTGGTTCTTTACTTTCCACAGCGAACATGTTCTTTTCTAAAAATATTAGAATTACATTGATAAGTTTGCAATGAAAATCCATCCAAATGTTTTTAAAAAAGTGAATAAATCAATCTTTTATATCCAAATTAATGGCCCTTAAAGAATAATATCACAATCAACACAGTTGTCCTTAGTTGAAACACCAAAATAAGCCGTTTAAATGATGTATACAATCACCAACACCAATAACCTAGTCCTAGACGGATGCTTAATTATAAATGAATTAGGCACACAATCATTTTGTGTCCAGTATCTACTCAATATGACATTCACATTGAACAATAAATCAGGCAAATCAAATCAAATCAAACAATGCATATTAGTAAAACTAAACTAAACATAACATATAATGCAGCTCATAGTCTATAAAAAGGTTAGTACCAAGTAGCCAAAACAGTAAACCTTGAAGGAACAACATCACCCTCAACACTTTGGTTCTTTCTCCAACTTCCCTCGATCGAATCCTCATTCGACTTTGGCCTCCGAACACCTCTCTTCATCCTATCACCAGAACCCAAATCCTCGAGTGGATCCTCATTCGCCGTCGGCATCCTAGGCAACAGCTCCAGCTGCGGCGGTAAAGATTCCGGCAGTGGCATGGAAGATTTCGGCAACATCGACTGAAAAAAATTATAAAATCGGTTACAAAAAATACATATCTACAAACACGCACATATAAAATACATGGATCTACAAACACACGCACATAAATACATAAATCTATAATACAAATATATCAATCTATAAATAAACCATGAAAAATGTATAGATATATAAAAAAAATATCAATCCAAAAAAATTACATAAATCAATAAATAAACACTAAGAAAAAACCTCAAAAACCGGCGGCTGTTTTCAATTGGTGGTTGTGATGGGGTTTTCAGGGTGGAGAAGGTGGGTGGTCCGTCTTGGCGGTTCGCCTCGGTGGTGGGGACTTCGATGGAGAGGTTGTTTGGCTACTGTGGTCATGGGGTTGATGGTGGTGACGTTTGGTGGTGGTGGCGTCGGGTGGTGGTGGTGTTTTTATGGTAGTAGAAGAGATGAGAGTTTGTGAATGTGCGCGTTTTTGTAAGTTTTTGTAAGATATACGCAGCAACTCAATTAATATTCACGATTTGAGTCATTTTCTTAATTAGTTTGCATAATTATTGGTTTACAGCCGATGATGATAAGAAGGAATAAATTCCATATAGTTTCCTTTCATTTCCATATAGTTTCTTTTAATCCACGAATTCATTTTCCCTATATTTAGAATTCAACATTTCCAATGTTGACCATTGACAAGCGTATTATGGGGATTGACCTAAAAATCAGTTTTCCACTTTTTCACTTTTCACCTTTGACAATTTTTCCATTATAAGTAGTTAAGATATATATATATATATATATAATGCATTTTGACTGTGGGTCCCATTCAAATTAAGATAAGGAGAACCAATAAAAAGATGCCACGTGTAAACCCTACCTACTTGATACTTCCGATGTATAAAAGACTCAAAAAACACATAGTACACCTTCAACCGCCATCACGCTCACTGCCACCACCTTCAAAACACACAGTAGACACTTTCAAAAAAAAAACTTTCAAAAAAAAACACACAACCGCTGGTGCACCGTCGCCGTCACAACCGCTACAATGCTGCCACAAATAAGCGTTGCACTGCCGTCACTACCACCAGCAGCTCCGCCGCCTACACCACCATTTGTACCCTTACTATCAAAACCTCTCCTAACCCTAACCGCCGGGAATAAACGGATCTACTCGCCGGAAGTACGGATCTGCAGCGACTACAAATCTAATTTTCGTGTTGCGGTATTTGATCTGATTCGAGCGCGTTTAGATTGTTTAGATCTAATTTTCGTGGTGTTTGGGTTGCTTAGAACTGGCCAGAAGGTGTTTGGGAGTTCGTTTTGGGACTGTTTAGACTGCTTAGATCTAATTTTGGGGCTTTTTGTGTTGCTTAGAATAGATGTGCGAGTGTTTAGGGATTTCATTTTTGTGGGTGTTGTGGTTTGAGGCGCCTATATTTGATTTAGGGGTGTTTGGGGTAGCTTAAACTCTGACCAGGTGTGTTTGGTTTTGTTTATATTATAGCATAATCGACTGTTGTTATATTAATTTATATGTAACAACTTTTTCCGTTTGTAGATGTATCGATTACTTTAAGTTAGGGTTTAGAATTTGTTAGTTTGTTTTCGTAGATACTCCATTAATTTTATATGTATGATATAAATTTAGATGTAGATAGCTCTAATAATGCCTAGCATTATATGCTTGACTAGAGTAAGTTATTACTATTAAATTTGATGTAGACGTAGTATAAGTAATATCTGCTTGTAGATTTACTTATTTAAGTAGAAATGTAGTTGTATGATGATTATTATTTTTTTCATTGTCGTAATTCGTAGCTGTATGATATTATAGTAATTTGTAACTAGATGAACTATGTTAAGTACTTAAGTAGTTCTACTATATACGTGTGTTCGTCTATTTGATCGAATGTTCATTTAGTTGATCAAGTTTAATGTGTTGGTTAATTATTTGTTTGCGGCATTCTGAAAATAGTCTGTTAGGATAACATATGTATACATAGTTATAGACACGAGACAACAGTGTGGAAGAGGATGAATACGCTTAAAACTTAAAAATGCATTTGTCACTTTTGATCTTGAATTGATTCTTGCGGCATTGATTGATATCAGCTCAACAAGATTACCTTGATATGAATGATCAACGTTTGTCTTTGGATATGATCAACATCCTTCCTCCATCAATAATAGAAACCATCTTATGTCGTGCACCAATAGAAGAGGCCGTAAGAACAAGTACCCTCTAGGAATGGAGGTACAAATGGACCCAAATTCCTAAACTTACTTTTGTCGAGGATAAATTAAATGAAAATCAGTTATCCGTTCTAGAGCAAACATTTGAGAAACCAAGTGAAAGGAAAGAAATGACCACAAGATGTGAGTTTTTCTATGCCTAAACTTCTACAAAGATGTGTGCTTTATATATTAGCTTGTATAACACCTTCTTGTAAGACTGACGGGTCGATTATTACTTATACATTTTATTGTTTTTAGATTACGAAACATATAGCTTTTACTTTTTGGTTGATACAATACGAAGATCTATTGAGTGTGTAACTCATAAGACATGACAAAGTACAAAAATATAAAGTCTATTATCCAGAATCTTGTTTAATTTGGAAGAATGGGAGAAACAATCATGTATTTTATTATGTATTGAGTAACCGCCACATGCAAATTGTCATACTTTGATCTCATATATTTGTGTTGTTTGTTTCTTGATGTACAGTTGGCGTGCTCTTCGTCTTCAAAAACTTTCTGATAATAAAGGATCAGAGTCTACATCTCATTAGAAAGTGGTCATTTTATATCAAAATGTGAAAATCTGCTGGTAGAGAGATCCACATAGACCAATTTGCAAGGTATGTGAACTCATCCTTCAAATGGTTTTATGATGTAGAAAGATGTTATTCATGTTTAGAGTCATTGTGGGGTGTAAAAGGGTCACATGTATGATGCTTCAAAAGAACGTACCATGGCCTTACCTTGGATGGCACTTGAGCGTCTTGGTGGAAAAGGTCACCTGGTAACAGATAAGGCATATCACTATATATGTCTATATAAAGAACTTTATTGTAATATCATTATTTGTTAATGTTCTCTATCCAAAACTTGATTGATGTTTATTCGCTCGGGGTTGTCATGTGGGAATTGCTCACCGGAGATGAACCTTACAAAAGTATGCATTGTGCTTCCATTATTGGTATGGTCTTTGCTTCTAAGCCTACGCATCTTGCACTTAAACTTTTTAACGCTGTTCACGGTCTCTGTTTGTTTGTGATAGGTGGATTGTAAACAACACATTACGTCCAACGATACCAGCATTGTGTGATCCTGAATGGACATTAATGGAAAGTTGTTCGTCTGGTGATCAACCGGAATGTCCATCTTCTTTGGAGATTTCTCAGAAGTTGAGAACCATGGTTGCAGCAATAAATGTCAAATAAACCTTTCTTCACTTATTTTATTGTGTTGATGGGTTTAAAATGGTGAAATAACAACATAGTTTTGCTTCTTTCTGTTGGTTAAATGTTATTTATAATTAATTAATCCTATATGTTGATTGATCCTATATATTAATTTGAATTTTAGATGACAACCAAAAATCAGTAATCTACTAATCTTACTGAATTTTGTGGCACTTCCAGAATTTCATTCAAAACACAAGGTTCTTTTCTTTTTCAGGGAAAAAAGTCACTAAAAAAATGCACACATGAAAAGCAAAGAAGCCCTGCCGCAATGCCCGGGCACCAAACTTTCACGTTCTTATTAAAAGCCGCGTGTCTCTTGTGGATTGTTGTGTATATGAATGCATATTAGGACATATTGCTCCTCCTTTAATTACCACCTTCTTATGGCTATGGAAACCCAACCAAACCAATTGAGATATCAAATCATTTCTATTGACTTTGAGCACGAAAATTATGTATACTATAGTACTTGATTTTACAGCTTATACCATAACAAACAGGTCACTACGACCACCTCATCACCGTAGCTGATGTTAGGCCACCTGGATTGGCCAGAGTCTTCTTCGGCAAATGAGACCTCGTGGTAAAAGATAGCGTCTTATTGTAATTATGTATATTATTTCGCATATCACATTTCGAAAATTTAAGTACTAGCAATTGTTATCGGTTTTAAGAACATATTGTCAAACGAAAAAAAAATTGTCATTCCCGCCGCTGTGCGCGGGTATCCTACTAGTATATAATAAGAAGAATAAAGAATAAGAAGAGTTAGGATCAAATGAGAAGATTACTTATAACAAGAAGAATAAGAAGTTATTCTAACCAATTATTTCAAAATATTACTTAAGGGCATTATTGACCAAGTTAATAATTATCTTTCTCTCTTTTTTATAACCTGAATATTAGGAGTTATTTATTTGCGAAAATTACGGCAGAAGACTCTGCCAAGCCTGTGTGTCTCAAATTGCCCGTTGACTTGTGGAGTTACAAATTTGGACCTAGATCCCGTGCTACTTTTTACGCGACATCTAAAATATGTATGTGGACCAATCAAATTCGAGGGAAAAAAAACCATATACAATGTCGCGTAGAATATGGCACTACATTACCTTTTTTACACGACATTCAACAAAAAAAACCCTAGAAGATGTAGCTCCTTTTCTTACGTGACATCCATTTTTTTACACGACATTGTGGTTTTACAATTGTTTTCTAGCTTTAGAAAGGATTTGAATCTTGCACTAAATATTCAAGTGGATATTCGAGTGGAGTAAAGTGATTTATTGTTGCTTTGAGTTCAAAAATTTGATGCAGTGAATGATGTTAGTTTTAGTTTTAAGTTTCATATTCTGTTTGTGTGTTAATCTGGCAATACACAAACATTTGAAGTAAAAACGGGTTAACTTATGATATTTTCGTTTTTATTTGGTTTTGTATCGAACCAAAGAGTATAAGAATCTCTGGTTTGGTAAAAAAAAAATTTTTTTGTGTAGTTTAAGACTAGATCGAAAGCCTAGAAGATGAAGGTTGAAGTTTTTTAGCTTTAAGTGAATTGAAAAAATTACAAAGAGCTAGACAAAAATTAATAAAATTGTAAACTATACATGGAGAAGTTACAAAGAGCTAGACAAATCCTTTTCTAGTTTGCATTTGTGTAGATTTGATATATATATATATTTTTTTTATTATTATTATTATTATTATTATTTTTTTTGCAAACTATACATGTTTAATGTACCATTTAATATTAAAAGAAAAAGAATACTTAACATTTAAACACAAAGTTAATATTAATAATTAACTTTGTGTTTAAATTTTAAATGTTAATTATTAATATTAACTTTGTGTTTAAATGTTAAGTATTCTTTTTTTTTAATATTAAATGGTACATTAAACATGTATAGTTTTAAAAAAAAAAATAAATAAATAAATTGATCAAGTCTACACAAATGCAAACTAGAAAAGGATTTGTCTAGCTCTTTGTAACTTCTCCATGTATAGTTTACAATTTTATTAATTTTTGTCTAGCTCTTTGTAACTTTTTCAATTCACTTAAAGCTAAAAAAACTTCAACCTTCATCTTCTAGGCTTTCGATCTAGTCTTAAACTAAACAAAAAAAAAAAAAAAATTATTTTTTTACCAAACCAGAGATTCTTATACTCTTTGGTTCGATACAAAACCAAATAAAAACGAAAATATCATAGGTTAACCCGTTTTTACTTCAAATGTTTGTGTATTGCCAGATTAACACACAAACAGAATATGAAACTTAAAACTAAAACTAACATCATTCAGTGCATCAAACTTTTGAACTCAAAGAAACAATAAATCACTTTACTCCACTCGAATATCCACTTGAATATTTAGTGCAAGATTCAAATCCTTTCTAAAGCTAGAAAACAATTGTAAAACCACAATGTCGTGTAGAAAAATGGATGTCGCGTAAGAAAAAGAGCTAGATCTTCTAGTTTTTTTTTTTTTTTTTTTTTTTTTTTTTTTTTTTTTTTTTTTTTTTTTTTTTTTTTTTTTTTTTTTTTTTTTTTTNTTTTTGCAAACTATACATGTTTAATGTACCATTTAATATTAAAAGAAAAAGAATACTTAACATTTAAACACAAAGTTAATATTAATAATTAACTTTGTGTTTAAATTTTAAATGTTAATTATTAATATTAACTTTGTGTTTAAATGTTAAGTATTCTTTTTTTTTTAATATTAAATGGTACATTAAACATGTATAGTTTTCAAAAATAAATAAATAAATAAATAAATAAATTGATCAAGTCTACACAAATGCAAACTAGAAAAGGATTTGTCTAGCTCTTTGTAACTTCTCCATGTATAGTTTACAATTTTATTAATTTTTGTCTAGCTCTTTGTAACTTTTTCAATTCACTTAAAGCTAAAAAAACTTCAACCTTCATCTTCTAGGCTTTCGATCTAGTCTTAAACTAAACAAAAAAAAATTTTCTTTTTTTACCAAACCAGAGATTCTTATACTCTTTGGTTCGATACAAAACCAAATAAAAACAAAAATATCATAGGTTAACCCGTTTTTACTTCAAATGTTTGTGTATTGCCAGATTAACACACAAGCAGAATATGAAACTTAAAACTAAAACTAACATCATTCAGTGCATCAAACTTTTGAACTCAAAGCAACAATAAATCACTTTACTCCACTCGAATATCCACTTGAATATTTAGTGCAAGATTCAAATCCTTTCTAAAGCTAGAAAACAATTGTAAAACCACAATGTCGTGTAGAAAAATGGATGTCGCGTAAGAAAAAGAGCTAGATCTTCTAGTTTTTTTTTTTTTTTTTTTTTTTTTTTTTTTGAATGTCGTGTAAAAAAGGTAATGTAGTGCCATGTTCTACGCGACATTGTATATGGTTTTTTTTTCCTTGCATTTGATTGGTCCACATACATATTTTAGATGTCGCGTAAAAACTAGCACGGGATCTAGGTCCAAATTTATAACTCCACAAGTCAACGGGCAATTTGAGACACACAGGCTTGGCAGAGTCTTCTGCCGTAATTTTCGCTATTTATTTACTGATTGTGATATAGTATGCGTCACACATGTGGATGCATAAATAAAATTCAAAGCACCTGCATCGAAACATGCAAATATGAGATGGTATGCCTGACAAAAAATTGAGTAGATTTCTAAGAAATCAATAGTTTACCAATCGTAAAGTCATGCATCTGGATAAAAAAGACTAGAATTTCTTAGCATCTAATCCATTTAAAGTTACACCTCTTAAATTTAATCATTAAAAACTTATAGATGCGTATAAAAAATTGCTTGCATCTTTCTTTAATCCTTTTTAATACATACTTTATTGGAAGAGAAAGACAAATGTATGCATACTACGTAGTAATAAAGATGCACCAATATATGGATTATAAAGATGCATCATGCATCGTGGATGCATACTATTTAAAGATGCACCGATGTACGCAACGTTCATGTTTCAAAATGATTTTGAATCAAACAGGTTGATGCATTCGTATAATTAGATGGCTAACAAATTTATTCATTTTAAATTATGAAATATCGCACATCCATCAATTAATAATATTAGAGGATTCAAAATGTTGACTCGTTCTTTTTGACGGATCTAATTTTGACGGTTTCATAAGAAGAGATGAGATTAATATAGAACTCATATTTGTCAAAGAATCAATCAACCAATCATAGCCACCCATTTTTATTTTCCACATTTTTTTTAAAAACAACATATCTTGCAAACGGTAAATCTTTAAGCTACAAAAAAAATACCATTGCGACGAGAATTAAATCATCTTTCTATAGATATGCATTGTTATATACTTTCGACGAACTTTTTTTTTGCGACGAACTTTTTTTTTTAAAAAAAATTCGCCCAAAAAAAATCATATATGATTCGTAAAAATCACATATGATTTGATTTTTACGAATCACATATGATTCTTACGAATCATACATGATTTGTAAAAAATCATATATGATTCGTAAAAAATCATATATGATTCGTAAGAATCATATATGATTTGATTTTAACGAATCATATATGATTTTTACAAATCATATATGATTTTTCTGGGCGGAAATTTTGAAAAAAAAAACGTTTGTCGAAAAAAATTTCGTTGAAAGTATATAACAATGCATGTCTATAGAAAGATAATTTAATTCTCGTCGCGATGGTATTTTTTTTTTCGCATAACGATTTACGGTTTGCGAGATATTTAATTTTTAAAAAAAGGGTGAAAGTTTTTTTCTTTTATTTTGATAAAAAGATGAGTGGCTGAGAATGATTCATTGGTTCTATGGCAAATATGAGTTCTATATTGATCTTTTCGCTTCATAAGAATGACAAAGAATAACTGAATTTGATTGTACGCTTTTACCTTTATTTGTCTGACTTAGGATCAAATGAGAAATATAATTAAAATGAGAAGAATAAGAAGAAACTACAACCACAAATATTAGATACACCCATGAAAAATAGATGCATCTCCTATTATTTCTCATTCTTTATTTGAAATATGTAGCTATAATTTTTTCTCACTCTTCTCATTTCATTAACTCTTCTCACTAGATCCATACTCTTATTTGTCTAATTTAATATGTTTAATTTTGTTATTTATTACAATATTGCCATTGTTTGATCTTGACCATTGATGCAATATCTAATGGTCGAAATTACTTCTTATTCTTCTCATTTTAACGAATGTTCTTATTGGATCCTTACTCATATATATATATATATATATATATATATATATATATATATATATATATATATATATATATATATATATATATATATATATATATATATATATATATATATATATATATATATATATATATATATATATATATATATATATATATATATATATATATATATATATATATATATATATATATATATATATATATATATATATATATATATATATATATATATATATATATATATATATATATATATATATATATATATATATATATATATATATATATATATATATATATATATATATATATAT
>LBNU01007135.1:208722-223826 GCA_014162995.1 Artemisia annua
GTTTTGCCAGACACTCTAATATGAATAAAAATGAAATGCATCCGCTTGACTGTTGGTAACCCCGACACGGATGGAGGCGTCACTCTCAATAGATCTATCCACTCACTCTCGCTTAAATACAATTAACGGTTCATGATAATAGGGGAACTTTCATAGGAAATGTGGTAACTTAAGCATTGTACTTGGATTTGTATACTTAGGTCCGTACAAAAATGGTACAATGTATTCTCCCCCGTGGGATTTGAAAACAATAAAAGAATGCATACGGGGCTATGAAAACTCACCTCAAGGAATGGTACAAACGGGAATATATGAGCTGAAGAAATGAGGTGCAATCTCCTAACCGCAACCTAAAATGAATGCAAGTAATCTAATTTAGATAATGAAAGGGGTTCATGTATGCACTTGCACTTATAATCTATACCACTCGTTTTGTATTCAATATATGTATTGTTGCCGAAAATATGATTTACATCTTCGTATAAGTTCATAGTTAATATTACATGTTCATATAGTCTAATAATGTTATACGATAGTTATATAGTGAATAATAGTGAAATATAGGTTTTAGACGTAAAATATAACACTTAGACAATTTCCGAAAACGGCTCAAGTGGCCTCGGAAAACTAGTTATAAAATACTGTAGACTACGAATTAGGGAGCAAACTTTACATTTCTGGAAACCTTGTTACAATACCTAGAGGTCATAGCACTGATGTTTTTCCCATAGGTGTATAGATTTTGAAATAAACAGTCGTAAAGTAGGGTGTTTAGGCCAAAACTGCCATTTCTGGGCAGTTTTTATGAAAGTTTGAGAGGTCATAAAATGCAGGTTATATGTCCAAATGACAAATGGTCAACTGTTTTGAAAAGTACTCCAGGAGTACTAACTTTTATTCCTTGGAGTCCCAACTCCAGAACTGAGTCATTTGACGGGAAAATGGGCTCAAACATGGGTGTTTACAAAGTTCCTGTTTATACTTAGAAAAATTTCTGAGTAAAGTGCTGGTGGTATTTTGGTGAAAACAATAACTTTCGAAAAATCATAACTAATTCGTTATAAGGCCGATTTTCATGTTCTTTATATCCCCGAAAAGGTAAAAAGGTATACTAATAAATTCGTACATCAGCACACTATTTTCCGGAAAATGTATAAGGCTAGTAACATTTTGTTTTTGGCATATCTCTTTCGTTATAAGTCCGTTTTTAGCGATTCAAAAGGCCATAGTTTCGTCTAAGAATGTATTTTCTATATCTTGTGTCCAAAATTAACCAAAACTCACTGAGTTTACCCAATTTTGAAAATAAGGACAGTAGGTTTATATATGGTTCCAAAAATGATTTTTTCTAGTTTGTACATGTCCAAATGTACTAATAACAACATCAACTCATCCCTTAATACACCTTCTTAGGGTGTCATGGGTTCCCTAACATCACCACTTCAACCATTTCTCCAAGGGTTCATAAGAAATCCATTTTACACATAAAATGATAGAAACTTAGGTTTTGTGGTATAGACTTTCCATGCATGTACAAAAATAGCAAAAGTACATAAACCTTGCAAGGAAATTTTGGTAGAACTTGTAAAAATAGGTGATGAACTTATTTGAAAGCTTATAACTTTTGATGATTACTAAGTCTTGTAAAATATGTTGTTCTTGAAAAATTTTGTCTTCCTTTGGCCTTTGAATTTGGAACGAGCAAGAAGAGAGGAGCAACAAGAGAGTAGTAATTTTTTTTTGATCTATCTTTACTTGCACTTTGCATGTATGTGTAGGTAGAAAGTGTTAGTGGAATTAGTATGGCTCAAATGAGTCCCATGTGTCCCAAGGGGACCCTTGGCCGGCCACCTCACAAGAGGTGGTTGTGTGGTCACTATTTTGTACATCTTGATTTTACGGGGTACCGTTTAGTGCATAGTTTTGGTATTTTAGCGTTATCGGATACCGGGTTAATTAAAAATAAAATATAACGGGACAATACGGGATATAATAAAGTTGTAAAAATTATAAAAATATAATTTTCATAAACATTAGGTATTTTGATAGGTATCATTTTGTTAATACAATTTATTATATATATAAGTTCAAGTAAGTGTTTATTATTTGGTTATCCACCAAAAATAAATAATATATAGTTTTATAACCTTAGTGGAAAAATAACTAATATAAAAATATATTAGTGCCCTAGTGGAATTTGTTTGGTACATTAGGTTAAAAACTAATAACATGTCTTATTATTTATATACAAATAAATAAATAAGTATAACTTGAAAATATATAATCTACGAGTGGAATAGAATGCAAATGATGTCGTGATGCAATGTAGACTAACCCTAGTCTATGAAATGTACGATGAATGACAATGTGACTTAACCTACCCGGTTTCGTCAAATGAATACCCGTAAACCCTGTTTACGTGAAATGTTGAATTGAAATTCAATGAATAGGAAAATGTCGGGACTTAGGAAATTGACCTGGAATTGAGAATTATGACAGTCGCCCACCCAAAAAGGAATTCAGTCCCTGAATTCAGTGGTCGTTGGTCTTGGATGTGGACTCGGTAAAAAGATGTGGGTATTTGAGTCGCATCTGGTCTTCTCGTTCCCAAGTAAATTCGGGACCTCTTCGAGAATTCCAGCGAACTTTTACGATAGGAATTCGACTCTGCTTCAGTTGTTTGACCTCACGGTCCATGATTTCTGCGGGTTCTTCCACAAAAATTAAGCTTATCATCTAGCTCGATTTCTTCTAGTGAAATGACGGACGTCTCATCAGAAAGACATTTCTTGAGATTAGAGACATGAAACGTGTTATGAATATTGTTGAGTTCTGACGGTAGTTCAAGCTTGTAAGCTAACGGACCAACTCTTTCCAGAATCTTAAATGGCCCAATGTATCTCGGGTTCAACTTCCCGCGTTTCCCAAATCGTATCACGCCTTTCCAAGGCGAGACTTTCAACATGACTTTTTCCCCAACTTGGAATTCTAATGGTTTGCGTCGAATATCTGCATAGCTTTTCTGTCGACTTCTAGCCGTTTCGAGTCTCTCTCGAATCTTAATTATCTTTTCAGTTGTGTCACGTACCAACTCCGGACCGGTACATTGTGAATCACCAACTTCGGCCCAACAAACTGGTGAACGGCATTTACGACCATAGAGTGCCTCAAATGGTGCGGCTTTTATGCTGGAATGGTAACTGTTGTTATAAGAAAACTCGATCAATGGCAAATGGTTAGCCCAACAATTTCCAAAATCGATCACACATGCCCTCAGCATGTCTTCAAGTGTTTGAATGGTCCTTTCACTTTGACCATCGGTTGAGGATGGTAGGCAGTGCTCATGTCTAACTTAGACCCAAATGAATCTTGCAATGATCGCCAAAAGTTTGATGTAAAACGACTATCTCTGTCGGAAATGATGGAAACTGGTGCGCCATGCCTCGAGACTATTTCCTTGACATAAAGTCTAGTGAGTTGTTCCATGGAGTAAGTCTCTCTAATTGGTATAAAGTGGGCTGATTTGGTGAGGCGATCTACAATCACCCAAATAGCATCGTAACCACCTGATGTCTTGGGTAATTTAGTGATAAAATCCATTGCAATGCATTCCCATTTCCATTGCGGAATTTCCGGTTGTTGAAGTAACCCTGATGGTTTTTGGTACTCGGCTTTAACTTTAGCACAAGTAAGGCATTTGCTAACATACCTAGCTATTTCGGCTTTCATATCTGGCCACCAATAAAGTCTCTTGAGATCTTGATACATCTTATCAGATCCTGGATGAATTGAGTACTTCGACTTGTGTGATTCATGCATAATTAATTCTCGTATTCCACCGTATAGAGGTATCCAACTTCTGTCCTTGAAACATAATACTCCGTCCGATCTCTTCACAAAACCATTCTTATTCTCCGGCATACCATAGATTTTCTCACTTGGTCGGTTTTCTTCCTTGAGTGCCTCAATCTGAGCCTCAAGAATTTTTGATGGTAACGGAGAAATAATTGTCATTCCCAATGACCTAACTCTTAGTGATTTGATTCGTTCCTTCCGACTGAGTGCATCAGCCACAACATTGGCTTTCCCCGGATGATATCTAATTTCACAGTCGTAATCACTAAGCAACTCTAGCCAACGACGTTGCCTCATATTGAGTTTCTTTTGGTCAAGTATATACTGTAAGCTCTTGTGGTCTGTGAATACTACGCACTTGGTTCCATAAAGATAGTGCCTCCAAATCTTGAGTGCAAAAACCACTGCACCCAACTCTAAGTCGTGCGTAGTATAATTCTTCTCGTGTGTCTTAAGTTGTCGAGATGCATATGCTATTACCTTCTCATTCTGCATCAACACAGCTCCAAGCCCTTTATGTAATGCATCGCAATATACCACGAAGTTCTCAATACCTTCGGGTAGTGGCAAAATTGGCGCGCTGCAAAGCTTTTGTTTCAATAAGTATGAGTGTTGCAGTGATATTAAAAAAAAATCATAGTATCATAATAACTTTTAACCATGAAAACGATTCTTTTTTCATTTTTTTTTCCAGCGATTCTTAATTATTTTTTGTCCTCTTTCTTTTTATTATTTTTCCAGATTTTTTTGAATTTTTTTTGTGAATGTTACTATGATATTAATCCGCACCATCCCTACTTAAAACCCAATCCGCACCGGATCCCTTCCCTATATATATATATATATATATATATATATATATATATATATATATATATATATATATATATATATATATATATATATATATATATATATATATATATATATAGAATGAGGTTCATATAAGATAGTTCTTATTGTAGGAAGTATAAGAAGCCAATAAAAAGATGACATGTGGATTGAGATATTTAATCACAAAGAAAAATCTAAAAAATTATAGAATGGCATTTTAGGGAATTGGCATGATCCCTTCATTAAAGAAATAAAAAAGGCACGCTCTATCATCACAAACAAGATCTGCTACTTTTCTCAGGGTTGATTTTTTTTTGCTTCCAATCGTCTATTTGTCTCATGTTCATATCCGAAAGTGGCGGTTGATTCTTAATGTCATCGTTGTTATTGTCTGAGACTCTAGACGACGATGGCAGATTTGGTTTTTATTATATTCGCGGAACCGAGCCGACGGTTTACTTCAATATTCCGACAACCCACATTGATTTTCCGGCAACCCACATTCATGTATCAGGAGATAAATATGTGTGTCAAAGATGATTGACTTCATTTAGATTTGTCTTTCATTTTTTAGCACGTCAAGAAATTGATGTCAATTTAAGTCTATGTTATAAAAGTAATTTACAACCATTATGGATTTGCAAAAGTTTTGCATTATTGTATATTCATGATGGTCCTAGTGTAGCTATAACAGATGGTATCATTGTTTCTATAGTTCGTGGATCATAGTTATTAAAGGGTATATATTGTTGTTGTATATGAGTAAGTTAACTGGTAACGTATTAATTTGATTGTCATCATGTCATGTATCAATTTGGCATGTATCAATTTTTTATTATTTCTGGAAATTTACTGCTCATGCAATGTATCAATTTTTTTGCTCATAGTTATTAAAGGGTATATTGTTGTTGCCATGAATCAACTTTGTTGCTGTATTATCATGTCGGTTTTTGTGTTGGTGTATTATCAACTTTGAACGTTGTTGTACTTGCATTATTAAAAACTGTTTTGACAACTTTTAGTTTAAATTTAAAATAATAAGTACTCCGTATTATGCATAAAATGCCTGGTGATAAGGCGCGTGGGTCTGGTCGAGAGATACTGGGTACAAAACTTGCCATTGGTTTTAGTTAATTTACCAAACTGCCATTCAACTCATTTTGATATGATGACATCATAGTGGATACATCCAAGGGTCAATATTGCTTCCTATTCTTCCTATTTTAAATTCCTATCTTACAATAACCTCCTATATATATATATATATATATATATATATATATATATATATATATAGAATCTAGATCAAATAAGATGAAACTTAAAGTTGTAAAAATGAGTAGAAGTGTTCAGTATTTGGTTTGACACCGAACAAACCGAAATATAAACCAGACCGGAACCGAATAAAACCGGACCGAAAATTTTAATTGGTGTATGGTTTGGTTTAAAACCAAACCGAAGTATTTAATTGGTGTTTGGTTTGGTTTTGGGTTTGACAAATACATAACCAAACCAAACCGAAAAAACCGAATATATATCTTTCTACACAAAAAAGTATAAATTATATATATACAGATTTTATATGTTTATCTTCCTAACAAAAAATCCTAAAAATTTAAAATATCTTATAAACTAACCACTCCTTAAATCAAGGATGCTTGAAGATGAAATATTCAAGCATAAGACTTCCGTTAAGTTATGAAACATTTTGGTTTCTTAAACTTTTGTTTTGTTGATTTACTTAAACACTTTATGAGACCTTTTGATTGGGTAATTTTATTTGAACTTTTAGGTTTTTATTTGTGACTTTTAGAAGTTTACTTGAATTTGGTTTTCTTGGTTTTAACCGAAACCAAACCGAATTCTAAATTGGTGTATGGTTTGGTTTTATAATTGGTTTGGTTTGGTTTTGGTTTTAACTTTTAAAATTTTTAAACCGATTAACCCGAACCGTACAACCCATGAAACCGAAAACCGAACCGATGAACACCCCTAAAAATGAGATCCAACTAAAATTTGACAAATGACACTTTTGTTAAAACAAAATTATTTTTTTTATTAATCACAACTAAAATTGTTAAAGTTCCGATAGTTTTCTATTTAAATTTGACGAAACCAATATGATACACTTTGATTCGACATGTAACGTGTATCAGGTTAAAGTGATACACTTTGATTCGACATGTAAATTTATTTTTGTGTATCACTAATCCAAACTCATGTATCAATCGGTTATTAGTTTCTAAAATGTTAATTCGTATTATTATTTTACTTTTTGTATATTATTGCTAATATTGTTATTTATAAATGTTTTTAGTGGTTGTTTAGACTAGATCTTATTTTTACAACTTTAAGTTTAATCTCACATTAACCTTCCCCTATATATATATATATATATATAGTGTATCTTTATTTCAGAACCCTGTTAAGTACGGAAACTGCGAGAACTCTAATTTTGCATTAGAAAACATGCATGTTCATATAAAACATGTATGTTTTCTTACATACATCTTAATACACATACATGCATAACATACATATTCATATAAAAACCTGTTAAGTGCAATAGATCAATGCAAAAAAAATTTATTTTTAGAACCTGTTAAATGCAGGAACTACGAGAACTCCAATTATGCATTAGAAAACATGCATGTTCATATAAAACATGCATGTTCATATAAAACATGTATGCGAGAACTCCAATTGAGGGGTGCACATTTTGAGACTTTTTGTTTGTTTTGTCCAAGAAACTAAGAAACTGCATCCATTCTCTAGAATTGGAGGTGCGTCTTTACAAAAAATAAATAAATGAATAAATAAAAAAAAATAAAAAAAAAACTGCTACATGATGATTTTTTGAACGTTGTTTGAGAAAATATACTTTTAAGTAAATAACATGCATGATGATCATTTTCTGCAAATGTGCTTCTTAGGAAGTGTTTACTTTGGAAGGAGAGCTATATTTGTTACATTAAAAGAACGGATATTCTTTAGTAAACAGGTATATCAGTATTAGCTAAAATAAGCAATTAAGCGAGGATACAGGAGCCATATCGAGCGTGAGTTGGAGAAAGATAACGGGTAATGGGTACTTTTTCCTTTTGACCCATTAAGCAGATAACATTTTTTTTATACAATTGTGAAGTAACATGTTGGAGTTTTACGTTCGAATATTTGGCGCAAGAACAGATGTAAATCTGAAATAGTAAAATCAAATGCTCCTATCTTGCTCTAAGCTATTTATATAGATAGATCTTAATAGTATCTTGCTGTAAGGCTCGCGCCAAAGATTTAGATTCCTTTTATATGTATACTAATGTTCTACAAATCAATTCAACAGGATATTGAAGAGGTGGTCGATTTGCCTTTTCTAGAGATCCGGACTTCAAGGACAGCAACGTTGGGTAAGAAGATAACAAAAGATACATGAAGTTCATAAATCTCATTGTTTTTATTCATGTAGTATTAGGCTTAATGATAACGAACCCTTTTGCGATGCTTTTCAGGTGTGACTGGAGCTCTTGCCCCACTTATACAGTGGCTCTCACAAGAAAGCTGCAAGGAAAGAAAATGAGAATGCTCCTTTGGTAGTATGCTTTTTGTTGGATCGATATACTCTGACCAAACTATCTTATATAGTTTGTTAAGGGCTTAGCAGTCTTGGATAAATCCTAAACTACTAACAATGAAACACTGAATTACTTTGTTTAAGTATGCGGAATTTACTTAACAAAGCTAAGAAGAATAACAAACTTTAATGATTATATTATCACCTTGAATCTGCTTTCGTATACAGACTCACAAACAACCCTAATATCTCTAATATCGAACTTTTAGTTTATCACTAAAACTCGTATATCTCTAATGTCGACCTAGGGATCCTTTTATAGGCACAAGGAAAACCCTAGTAAGTTTACAATACTTGAACGAAAAGTAAACTAATTCTAACTTAGAATATTCTAGAATTTACATAATATTCCTTAATCTAATCTTTGCATGTCGTCAGTCTTTTAATCCTTGCAGTACTTTGACTTTTATCAACGAGCAGCACTTTGATCTTGAGCAGTACTTTGACTCAAATACTTCAGCAGTACTTTGATATCCAACAGTACTTTGACATTTATACCCCAACAATCCTCCCCTAGAATTCTACTTGTTTGACTTCAAGTTTCTGTTGTAATCTTTATCTTCAAAGAGAGGTTGTATCTTTGAAAGTCATACTCATTGTTGTTTTGTTACCATCAGTATGTAGTATATGCAATCTTCATCAGCAACAATTCTTTGTCTTTACAGCAACTTAATATCTTCTCAGCTACTCAGCAACATAAGATACATCAAATCTTGTTAAGTTTCATACAATTCTCATCACTTCCAGGTGTGTTAGCTCCTGTGAGAGGTGAATCATTGAAAATTAATGGATTTTGATGTCTCTTTACCAAAGCCATTAACTCTGGAGTAGCCAATGTTTAGGTTAAGTAAACCATGGTACATTGATAACCATATCATTTTTAGCAAATCATCAACTATCAACAGATTTGAGTAGTCTTTACCAAAAGCCGTTTGCTTATGGACTAGTTAGTTCTTTTATCACAACCATGGTGAACTAATTACCATACAAATGGATTTTCCACAGCCTTTACCACAAGCCATTTTCTTGTGGGCTAGTCAACTCTTCACTTATTTCAGATATGGTGAGTTGAAACCATACAATTTTTAGTAAATTGCCAACTAAAAACGGATTTGATTATCACATCAGAGACGTACCCTCATGATGAGTCAAACTCTTTCTTGTCTGTTAAACATGGTGAGTTGAATACCATTTGTTGTGTAGCACAAGTACTAACACCATGTTCATCTTTAAAAACAATTTGTTGCTGTAATTCTTTGTGCATCAAAAAGTATTTTGCACATGACAAAAATTGTTATTTCAAAAAGATTTTACTGGTTTTAGGTTGCAAGCAGTACTTTGTAAAAGTAGTGTTTGATTGTTTGATCAGCAGTACTTTGAATAAAGTACTTGTTTATTCAAAAGATTTTAAACAATTAAGATCATACCAGTATTTACTAATCATCATCCTTCAAAATTGTCCAATTGATGAACAAATTTATCACCATTAGAGCAGTGTCATCCTCTTGCTCTACTTCCATACCAGGATCCAGCATCATCATCATTAGGTATCTTGTAAGAGGATATCTTCTTTCTGCTAGCATATGGATCATAGTGCCATCTTCCAACTCTAAGACATGCACACCAGCTGTTTCATAAAATCTCCAACTTTGAATCTCCCAAACTTCTTGATTCTTCCAGATGTCAGTTGTGCTTGTCTCTTCTATTTCCCACATTGTTGTCAGATCTCCCAGCAACACTACACCAATTCCTTTGAGTGGAATGCGTTCAAAATAAGCTTGAATCTGTTAATGTAGATGAAACAAATCTTCTCTGTCTACAAGATGCAATACATCTGCCCACAAATTGAATGCTATGAAGTTGTCATCTTCTCTATGGAAAACAAAATAATCTGCATCTTCTTCTGATTCAATGACCTCCAAATCAGATATCTTGGCCTTCATCTTAGGATCTTTTTCTGACTTAGGAAGCTCAAAATCAACAGCTCTTAGATAATTCCTCAGCTCATCAATAGTGTTAGCTCTTAACTCTACTGTAGGTTTAGACTTCTTTGATGATTGTGGTTTAGTTGTTGTCCTTTTTCTTTTATTTCCAGCTTCCATCATCTGTCTTCCTTCTTCAGTATTAAAACCAATAATGCCAGCTACTTGTCTTTGATATTCTTCTCTGACAGCAATATATAGTTATTTCATCTCTGGATACTTTAACTTCTATAGACCCTTGTATCCTCTTCCTTTCAAATAACTCATGAAATAATTTCGTTCTTAAGCTATGGTCATTGATCTTCTAGGTTGAACAGCAATCCTCTTTTCTTTCTCTAATTCTGCATCTAATTCATCTTGTAGCTTTTTAGCAGCTACTTCATTTTGAGCCTCTTGATAAGCTCTTATCTGTTCCAAAGTGAATACCTTCTTCTTCTTCTTTTTCTCTGGTTCTATCAAGACTCCTTTTCCTTTGTCTTTAGGATCAACATCTTGAGTAGGCTGAGAAGTAGGTTGCAGATCTTGAGTGTGTTCAACTCCAGGAATGACAATGCCTCCAGGTCTGGATATATTTAACATGACCTAAGCTATTGTCTCTTCATCACTTTTAGTAGGCTTTATTACCTCTTCTTCTTCCTGAACTGGATTGGATGGACCCACATCTTCTTCAAAGTCTAAGGTCCTTGATGTATGCGTAAACATACATCATTTTTATACTCAAAAACGCTATATAACGGACTAATAACCATGAAATATATTAAATTATATTGCAAATATGTTTGGAATGTGTTATTATGTCTTGCAGGTACAAAGGGTTTGAAAACAAAGCAAAAACGGTGATTTTNTGGATACTTTAACTTCTATAGACCCTTGTATCCTCTTCCTTTCAAATAACTCATGAAATAATTTCGTTCTTAAGCTATGGTCATTGATCTTCTAGGTTGAACAGCAATCCTCTTTTCTTTCTCTAATTCTGCATCTAATTCATCTTGTAGCTTTTTAGCAGCTACTTCATTTTGAGCCTCTTGATAAGCTCTTATCTGTTCCAAAGTGAATACCTTCTTCTTCGTCTTTGATATTCTTCTCTGACAGCAATATATAGTTCTTTCATCTATGGATACTTTAACTTCTATAGACCCTTGTATCCTCTTCCTTTCAAATAACTCATGAAATAATTTCGTTCTTAAGCTATGGTCATTGATCTTCTAGGTTGAACATCAATCCTCTTTTCTTTCTCTAATTCTGCATCTAATTCATCTTGTAGCTTTTTAGCAGCTACTTCATTTTGAGCCTCTTGATAAGCTCTTATCTGTTCCAAAGTGAATACCTTCTTCTTCTTCTTCTTTTTCTCTGGTTCTATCAAGACTCCTTTTCCTTTGTCTTTAGGATCAACATCTTGAGTAGGCTGAGAAGTAGGTTGCAGATCTTGAGTGTGTTCAACTCCAGGAATGACAATGCCTCCAGGTCTGGATATATTTAACATGATCTAAGCTATTGTCTCTTCATCACTGTTAGTAGGCTTTATTACCTCTTCTTCTTCCTGAACTGGATTGGATGGACCCACATCTTCTTCAAAGTCTAAGGTCCTTGCTGTAATGAGAAACTGCCTCACAGTACCTTGAGCAGTATCTTGATTAGCAATATCTTGAGCAAGACCAACACCAACACCAGTACCTACCAAATCCAATTCTTCTGTATCACCACTTCTTACTTGAATGTCAGCTTCTTGAAGATTTATTTGCTCAGTCTCATCACTCTTTCTTTCAATAGTATCTTGATGAGGAATGTGTTCTTCAAGTGGTGTTTGTGGAATATTGAGACCAGAATTAACATCTTCCACATTAAAAATAGCATCTTGATCAGCAGCATCTTTATCTAGAACAGTATGTTGATCAACAACAGTATTTTGATCAACAGCATCTTCATTAACAGTATCTTCATTCAAATTCACATCTTCCTTATTCCTCCCCAATGTAAATGAAGATAACTTTCTTAGCCTCCTCCTTNCGGGAAAACGACCTCGGAAGATAGAATTGTCATTAAGTTTTCAAGTGACTATTTTATCTAACGGGAAAACTTCTAAAATTTTCAATGTACTAAAACGACTATGTCAGTCCTTGCTGTAATGAGAAACTGCCTCACAGTACCTTGAGCAGTATCTTGATTAGCAATATCTTGAGCAAGACCAACACCAGTACCTTCCAAATCCAATTCTTCTGTATCACCACTTCTTACTTGAATGTCAGCTTCTTGAAGATTTATTTGCTCAGTCTCATCACTCTTTCTTTCAATAGTATCTTGATGAGGAATGTGTTCTTCAAGTGGTGTTTGTGGAATATTGAGACCAGAATTAACATCTTCCACATTAAAATCAGCATCTTGATCAGCAGCATCTTTATCCAAAACAGTATGTTGATCAAGAACAGTATGTTGATCAACAACAGTATTTTGATCAACAGCATCTTCATTAACAGTATCTTCATTCAAATTCACATCTTCCTTATTCCTCCCCAATGTAAATGAAGATAACTTTCTTAGCCTCCTCCTTTTTGACTTAAACTTCTGGAGACCTTCTGAAGGTTGTTGAATGAGAGACTTAACCAATTTCTTCAAATCCTTATACTTCTTTTGAAGAATTGCCATAGCAGTAGCTTGATCATCATAAGCTCTCTTCAATCTCTTCAATTCTCTCGTCAAGGCATAATTATCCATAACATCTTCTTTATCAGGTGTATCCTCATCATCCATCACTCCCAAACCCTAATTCCGATTCTAGGGTTATGTCTTCAATTATCATTATTGTTGATTGCTCTTCATTAATTATGCCTTGCTAAATCACCTTATGTCTACTTATGATTGTGTGAAACTTGTATATAATTAATTAGATCTTATTGATTTCTTGTTGATGTTTGTGTCTGTCTCCATCAATGAGGGCTTGTTGATGTGTGTGTCTATCTCCATCAATTAAGGAGTGACAACTTCAATAGATCTAGTTGGTTTAGTTTATAATTCTTGTTTCCTATTGATTCTTGTTTTGATTGAATGTTCCATCGATGTTAGGCTCAAGAAAACTGGCTAACCTCCTTATATGGTAACCTGCTTGAACGTCTTGGGAAACATGTAGCCAAGGCATACTAGGCTATTAAGGTAGTATTTAATGCATGAGCCACTGTTTACAATCCCTATGATTATGTAGTGCATGTCGTAAGAGGAGATAAGAGCTCATAGAATTGGAGAGATATGTATGCCACTCCATGAGTTATTAGGAATACACCCGTCAATTAAAACAAAGTGTGACAATTCAATAGGTAGAATTGGATAGCTAGCAAGGAGTAATACATCATAGGTAGACATGTTTCACTTTTCTTGTAGAACCTTAATTTACTTTTCTTGCACATTAGTTTAATTAGTAGTTCTTGGGTTAGTTGACTAGCAACTAATTCCGCCCACTCTTCCAAACCCGAGATTTTTACTTGCTTTCCATAAAACAATAAAAAAATACAAAAATAATCATCCCTCATCTCTAGACCTAGTAGATAAATTTCAATCCTAACGAACACTATTCTTTGAGTTGAACGATTAATCCCCCGTACTTACCACTACACTATACTACATCGGTCAGGTACACTGCCTGGTGGGGTTGTAAGCCTCTTGAGATCCCTTGAGAGGTAAAACCTGTTGTAAGGTCACAAAACCACGCATCAAGTTTTTGGCGCCGCAGCCCGGGGAGTACTTATTGCTTAGGTTGAAATTTAATTTCATTGGGTCTACTCATTAGATTCCTATCTAGTGAGCTTTTTATTTTTCTTTTATTAGCTTTCCCGTAGTCTATCTTTTCTTTGTGTCTTTGTTCGTAGAAACCTTTCCATTGACTATTCCGTTCACCATTATGGAGTTCGCGAATCCACCATACTACCGACCACGAAACCCATTCGCCCCTAATGACGTCTTGATATTCAACAAATATCAAGATGAACCCATATATGATGCATGGACTCGTTTTAAAAATTTACTCCGAATAGTCTCTCATCATAGCTTCGATTTAGCATCCCTAACCCAAATCTTCTATGATCGTGTCAACCGATATGACCAAATGTGCATTAGCGATTTTGCCAATGGGGACCTTAGGGAATTAAATGCTGAAGAAGCATGGGATGCCATAGAAGATTGTGCCCAATATTACTATAGAGTAGTCAACCCAACGAACGTTAGTGCTAGTCAATTGACCACAAATTTCAAGGGTCATGAAACAAGTTTATTTGGGGATGAATACGCTAATGTTGAGATACCTAAGTGGATGTTGCCTAACATCATAGTACAAAACGAACACATAGGTAATATAGATACAAAGAAGGATGAGGTGGATAATCCAAGCCCACAAAGTACCCCACAAGTCCTACCATCATTTGAGGCACCCACACCGCCCGTGACTTACCCGGAAGAAGTAGAAGAGACTTTAGGAATCCCAATGGAGGTAGAACCCTTGGACCAAGCACCACTAGAGGATACAGGTTTGAATACTTATAGTGATAACCTTACTCTCAGTTCTAGGGAATTTCCTAATGTTGATGAACCGGAACCTCAATCTTTACACAACTTTCCATCCTTAGATATATTTATAGGAGACAAAAGAGGAACCGACCCACCCATCAACCCTTATTATCCGGGTAGTTTTAGGATGAAGGAAGCCATTCACTCACCCCCTTCACCTCACGTGGCATATCTCCACCCTAAGGGTGTGTATCGCTACTTCCACCCGCACTTAATCATAAGTGTAGGGAAAACCTCCCCTATTTCCGCTAAAT
>LBNU01007136.1:0-10205 GCA_014162995.1 Artemisia annua
TGTCAAACTTATTTTGCTTAAAATGGTAGTTGCACATATGTTTCTAGTGTACATTCTTTAATCTTTTAAATTCATGACAAAAAACAAAAACATAAAATTAATGGCTAACCAAGAACATAAATATTATACACAAAATTCGATATCAAATAAAATACAATTCAAGTCCAAGTATCTTGTTAAATATAAATGTTCACGCCACTTAAAAACATGTGTGCACTCTTCACTTTCTCATCAAATTTATTGGAATATATCTGCACGCCTTCCAAGAACATAGGTGCACATGAGGCTTTCTTATCAAATTAATTAGAAACATATATGTTCGCCTTCTAAAAACATATATGCACGTATGCACGTCTTTCGACAACATATGTGCATGCCTTCTAGAAACACAATTGCATTCGTTGATCATTTTGACACACACCGTCTTTCCTATGATTGAGCCTTCCCCACTGAAAAAAATTTTATAACAAAAAAAAATAGTTATATCAAATTATGCCATGTTAAATTAATTGTAAAACTAGTTGATAAAATAAAACTTAATAAGAAACATGTATGTACCGAACTATAAAACTTAATCAAAGTTACATAAAACCAAAATACACCTCTGTTTTGACCAAAATACATATGTGTTTTGAACATAAAACATATATGTATAATCTTGCAACCATGAAAGCTCAGCAACCATTTGGTTCATCCTTCTAAACAAAGTAAAAAACTCTTTGAAAATAGTCGTACTATACTAATTATAATACTCATATTCCCTAAGACTACGATACACCTGATTTCAACATTTTTATAACCCTTCATTTTCATCTAAAAAGTAATCCAACATACAGAACAAAATTTAATAAATAAATAAATAAGTAAATAAAAATAAATAAATTACCAATCAATTTTAAGTTTGGTTGTTTTCGACAAGCAACCAAAAAAACCCAGTTTAGATCCACCATGAGAGGCCGCACAACCAAACGAGAACCACGATCCCTCCCAGGTACCAAAAACATCACCAAACCCAAAAACCTGGTTACTCACATCATTAACAGGCGAATCCCAAAATATATGGAGAAAGGGCCAGTAGAGATGAAATTCGTAAGCCGCCTCCACACCTAAAAAAAAATTGTAGAACCAGATCCGGCGACCACAATCCGGCAGCCATCTGAAAATCCGGCAGCCACAAAAAACAAATACACAAATAAAAAAATCAAGATCCAATAAAAACGAATATACAAACCAAATAAATCAAGATCGAAAAAAAACGTAAAATTAAAACCAATACAAAATCAAAATCGATTCATCTACAAAAAAAATAATAAAATAAAAAATAAAACTAAAACAACTTACTGACAATATCTCAGATTTATGCTTGTTCGACACAAAAAAATAAATTGATGATCTTTTTTTTAAGGTAGCCGAACAATGGATCTAAAGAGAAAGAGGTGTAGTTTTTTCTTTTTTTTTGGGAGCGGTTTATTGATTTGTGGAAGAATTATAGATGGTAAGTGAGATAACTGCACCTTTTTAGGGATGATATGAATTACATGGATTACCCTTTTAGCTTTTTAAATAATGGCTTGATCTTTCAATTAATTACATTAAAAGCACAAGTGATCTCATCCATTGATTAAGTGATCTAACGGTCTAAAATGGTACTGTATATAAGAATGGTACTGCATGGAATACATCACTATATATGTATATGTGTATATATATATATATATATACACACACACACACACACACACATATATATATATATATATATATATATATATATATATATATATATATATATATATATATATATATATATATATATATATATATATATATATATATATGTATATGTATATATATATAAAGCCACCTAATCATGGTCAATGCCCAGTCATCACTTTTTGAGCGCCATGTCATCAGTAGTGTTAGCCATGTCATCACTACTCAATTGTAATTTTCATGTATGTTAATTTTCACAAAAAAACGTGCATATGGATTCAAACTTAAGACCTACCTGCATGGTTTGTAACATTTACAAACTTGATAACCACTAGACCAACATCTTTTTTGATTATATTTTGCAACACCAATTCTATAAACCTATGCAATTAATATTTTTTTCTAATCCACAATATTCACAATATAGCCCGATTCATTCACACCCTAATATCAGTTCCACAAATCGACTCTCTCTCTCTCTCTCTCTCTCTCTCTCTCTCTCTCTCTCTCTCTTCTGAAAACCCTAATATGTTGAAGTTAATGATTTGTTTTAAGTTAGCTAATAGACAAAATCATACAGATTAAGGACGACGTCTTTGAACTTGATATCTATAGTTTTAACACTAGAAGTATCTTTAATAGCTGTCCTTTGTTTTGTTTCTGTTTTAATAACCATAAGTGACTTATTTTGGTTTGTTCAGAACATCATGATCCCACTCACGACCCTGGAGTTTCTTCAGTCAGCATAGTTTGCGAAGGGATTCAACAGTGTTGCTGATGCAAAAGCTGAAATCAAGGCTAATGCGTCAATAATTTACGTTCCTCCACCTTTTGCAGCAGCGGCAATCATGGAGGCGTTCGAGGCTGAACTTTATTTGATTGTTTGTATTACGTTAGGAATACCACAACATGACATGGTAACCTTCGTCTAAATTTTGTACATTATTTTGATCGATTAATCTCAATGATGTGTGTTTGCCTTTGCCTTCGCTATCGCTGCAAGTATGATACCAACTGTCTTTAATATATGCATACAGGTTAAGGCCGTAAAGGCTGCTCTTCTTCAGCATTCAAAAACACGGTTGATTAGTCCCAACTGCCCAGGTATCAAATGTGCAGGTATATAGTTATTGGTTATTTAATGATTGCTATGTTTATAACTTTTTAAAATAACCTAAAGCGAGTCCGGAACTGAAATTTTTCGCACGTTATTTCTTTCTACTCACCTACCATATTCAGTATAACAAACGTTTCAGTAAACTCCCATCAGGTGCAATACTTGCTAATTTGGCTGATCTTGGTTTTGAGGTTACACATACAGATGAAAATAAGTAAACTTAGTTCTTGACTTCTTTCATTGTTTCGTTTATCTGCATTGATCCTGACATCTAATGTAATTGGTTTTGAGATGTTTGTAGGTAGATCACTCGATTGTTGAGAGCTTTGGAGGAGGAGGAAAGAGTTACATAACATCAAGGATTTACCCAGCATTTTCCCAACTCAAAATTTCCCGTTGATGGTGTTGTCATAGATGGTCATGGGTATGTGGATGAATGCATGATCAGAAGAGAAGCAATTCCAGTTGCCAAAGGTCCTGGTGACAAGGTATTTTTGCTTTATGATCACATGTTTTTTTTTTTGTGACACATTTTAATTGATTATATGCTCTTTTTTTAATTCACAAACAGGTTATCGGTGGGACTGTGAATGAGAATGGAAGCTTATTAATAAAGGTCACTCATATTGGGTCCGAAATTGTGCATTCTCAAATTGTTCAGATAGTTGAGGCTACTCAACTTAGAAAATAATAAAGTTTTGATCTTTGGAGTGAGATGGTATAGTTATTAAGGTCGTCTGAAATGCTTCATTCTGCTCCATATGTTTTTATCTCGACCCTACTGGTAGCAATGGTACAAAGGTCTAAGTTGCCTACCAGGTAACACAAACTCATTCTATCCTAACATCTTTATATTTTTCTTCGTAACTCTTCTATATGGTATATTTGGGAATTCTATAGGGTTCACCGGGGACATATAGTGAGATTGCAACCCTTAAAGCATAACCAATGTGAAAAAAAGCTCCATGTGATCAGATCGAATCTGTATTCAAGGTATCATTATTCTTCCTCAGATCTTTTAGTTTTTACTCGAAGTGGTTAATAACTATATTTTGTATTCTTATCTGCAGGCCGTTGAATTGTGGTTAGCGGACAAAGGAGTAGTTCCAATACAGAATTCTGTGGGTGGAAGTATCCATCGAAATTAGGATTTATTACTTCGTCACAGGTTGCACATTGTTGGTGAAGTTGAACTGGTTGTTAATCATTACCTCTTAGGATCACCTGGAGTAAGAAAAGAGGAACTAACACATGTTTTAAGCGACCCTCAGGTTAAGTTTGAAGTTTATTACGTTCTTATAGAAGAAAATTACTCGAGTTGAATGAGTTTTTTTATAAAATTTTTGCAATATTACAGGCACTTGAGCAAGGTGACATTATGTTGAACAAGTTGGGCATTGTGAAAGCTAGCACTGAAGACACTGCTGGTGCAGCTCAGGTATCATATCGTACTCCACTACTCCCTCCGATAATGGAGGAACATCAGTTTGTCTTGATGTAGGGAACACGTAGAGATTTAAAAAAGGATTGAGGGAATGTATTGCTTTTTATTTTTCTGCAGTTACGTTATTTTTCAAAAAGATTGTAGCGTTGGACGGCGTACGAGAGACTGGAGCAATTGCAAGTTTGCAAGCTGCATAATTCTATTTTTTACATTGACTTTGAAGCAATAATGACAGATCCTCATGCCCAACTTGCTATTGTGACTCTCATGTACACAGGTAGACATTGATCATGTGGTGAGGATTTTAATAAACGAATGAATGTGTTGATTTATATTTGCAGTAACATTATTTTTCTAAACTCATATTATCTTCGGATTGGTTACTTTTACTTTGATTTTATGGATATTAGGCAAGCAAGAATATGCTTAAAGGCTGTTTGCGATTGGTTATTAAAGTGTTTTGTTTTTAACTTTATGCAGGTAAGAAAACTCCATCAAGATTTCAAGGTTTTGAAGATTTTTAATGTGTTTGATTTTACTAACAATTTTTAATTTTTGTTAGAATTGACGATGCTATTGAGGTTGAAGCTAGAAAAGAAGATTAGCACCATCATGACCTTTCTTTGTATTGTTCTGACTTATGTCATGTTCACTAATAGTGGTCCATGTAATCTGTTTTTAAGTCATATATGTTGTTCTTTTTCAGAGTTGTGCGTGAAGTTAAAGAACGTCGCAGAAAATGGGCTGAAAAGTTAACACCACGGCAACCTCGACAGAATAAAAACATTAAAGATGCAGAGGAAAGTGAAACACCACATATTCCAGAGAATAAAGGAATGCTCCCAGATGACATCTTCAAATTGCTTGCAGCTAATAAAAAGTATTCACTATATACCCTTCTTAACTTCTGGATGCTGTTTCATTACGTTTTTAGTAACTGTATCTTGACAAAGAAAATCATATTTCCCTTTACAGGAAGGTTTTCTCTTCTGACTCGGAGGACGAGCAGTCCGACAAAAAACCAAGAAAGAAGAAATCCAAACAGTCGGGATAATTTCTTACAGCTATCAAGTCATTTGCGTGGACAGCCACCTTCGTGACCTAGCAAGTAAACCCCGGACTCAACACACCACCCAGCAAGACCCATGGGGCCTAGCAAATCACTGGCCCTCTAAAATTGTGGATTATATGGCTAGGGTGGCCTGGGTAACCAAGCCAGATGTAGCTGCTTCATGAATCTTGAAAACCATTTTATGTAGCGTCAAACCATGAACCTTACATGGTTTTCCGTTTACATCTATCAAGTTAGGGTCATCTTTTTGTGTTGCTCCGACCTGTATTTCAGGTTCCGACGTTGATAAAACACTTTCTACATTTGTGTCGCACCCTTCGGTTGAAGTCTCGACGTTAGATGGAACATTTTATACATTTGTGACGCAGCCTTCGGTTGAGAAAACAATGGTGTCTGAAACTACTGTTATTGACAATAACGGTAAAAGAAAGGTGGAGGACCTTGATTTGCTATCTGGTACTCCTAAAAACGTAATCAGAATGACAGTTCTGGTGATGAAAATGATCATGGTTAGTTCCTTATTTCCCTTTTAGTGTGCCATGTATGTTTCATGCTACTGTTTTACGTTACCACTGTTAATTGCCATTTATTATTTATTTGTCTTGATTTTTGTTGTCAAGGGGTATCTGGGTCTGTGTATACGCCGCCAGGGAACATACACCCAAGTGTGTTGCATGGGGGTCAGCACCTAGGGTGTTGGGCTTTCAGGCCGGGGTCATTCGAGATGCTGTGGTGGTGGTTCGTCGTCGGATGCGTGGTATCTAAAATTTGTCAAAGGGAGAAGCTTCAACTAAATCTGATATAAGTCGTAGAAGTTTGGAAGACGATGGCAGAGCTATCGAAAAGGCGTGGAGAAAGAATCTTGATCAGGAGCCAGTTGAGATTTATGAAAGTGTGACAAAAACAAATGAAGGTAAATCAAAAAAAGAAAGAAAAGAAAGAGAAGCAAAAGAAGCAAACTGATGAGAAAAACCACAATACTGAGATTGAAAAAGGTAATTTCACTGTGAACGAAAAGAGTGAAGAAAAAGAAAAGCAAAACTGATCGTAGTAGTTTGGGAGTGAAAAAAACGACAATATTGATATCGAAGAAGGGGATGTCATTGTGAAAGAAGAGCGAATAAAAGAAGAAGAAAAAGAGGAAGGTTGATGGGAGAAAAAATGGTAATTCAGCAACACCCAAAAGGAAGAAGAAAAGGAAAACAGAAGCATGAATAGGCATGATTTATAGGTAAAAACGTTGTTACCATCAATTTGTTCAGGTACTAAGTGTATATCAATAATCATTTTTGTATGTGAGGATACTAAGTGTTTAATTTGAAATGACATATCATTAATCAAATTAAACTTAAGCATGAATAGGCATGAATAGGCTATTTTTTAGGTAATTTACATGATGACGTTTTTGCAATCTGAGATGGAAAGGCAATCAGAAAAAGATGAATTTGATACCAACACTTACATGACTTCTCTAATGACTGCATGTTTTGGAGGACTTCTTCTTTGGTCTCCAAGATTCCCTTTGACTCAGGACGTCGTCTCTTATTATGCTGGAAACAAATGTGGCTCCACCTGAAGTGACAGAGTTGACTACCCAGGTTTGGTTACGCTAGCATTTATTCTTCACTATACCGTTGAATCCGTGTGTATAGTATGAGAGACAGGAGATACTTGGTACGGTTGCTGTAAAAAGATATAGACACTTTTGAGTTTTCGTTACTTTGTTTAGATGTCCCAGGTGGAAGCCACTCCGGGCTCACAATACACTGCTGGCCACCTTTGTAGTCAAGTTCTTCCTTGGGTTCCACACAGAATCTTCACTCACTTATGAAGGAACAAGAAACGCTTCAGCAATCAAATCATTTTCACTTATTATGCTGGAAACAAATGTGGCTCCACCTGAAGTGACAGAGTTGACTACCCAGGTTTGGTTACACTTTTTGTTTCATTAAAAAAGTCGACCCTGATTTCGTTTTTGAAGAGCTTGCACAGCCATTTGTGAACTACTATGACACACCTAAGTTTTCGTTGGCATAAACATGGGTTACATCCAAAAGCAGTTAAAGAGAAGATGTTGATTCCATCTCCATACTTTAACCGGCTTCTTATGTGGTTGATCCTCAGATCTTGGTCTTTTTCAAGGCGTGCTCAATTCAGCAGCTCGTGCAAGGAGAAGGTATCGCTGGTAAAGTGTTGGGTACAAACCCACCATGTTTTACTAACATTGATGTTTTTTGTAGGGCTGATTATCCACTAGGTCACGAAGCTAGGATGTTTGGACTCAAAGGTGCTGTCGCAATACGCCTTCATATTACATCAGATGAAGCTTTAGAGAAATGGCGATTGATGTGAGACTATTCTACCTTATCTTTACTTAGACTGTTAAGTTATTTATTACAGTAGTAAACATTGGACAAGGGTCAGTTTTAACGCAATGCATGTGATCTGTATTAGAGTAAATCAAGCTTATAGTAACAATTTAGGTTACCACTATGAAAAGAAAGACACTGCAACATCATCATCTTCATCTGATGCCAACGCAATGCCGCAACACTTGGGTGTAAGTCAACATCCCAAATTCAAATTTAAGTTTATGTCTACTTTTTTTTAATCCTAATGGTGGTTTTATGTGTCTTCATTTTGAAATGTCAGCCAAGGTAACGGTTTACCAAATGGAAAAACTTGTCCTACACAATCCTCAAGCACTTGATTTAAGAAACGCCAAAAGGACAAAATTTCAATTTTATGGTAGAAGACCATATGAAATGAAAGGTGATTTGACATTCGGTAGTCAGCTCTCTATGTTGAGTCGGAAACGATCAGACATCAATGTAAATGTTTCAATTGCAACTAAACGTGTGCGTGTATTGCAATTTAGAATCACAGTTTGTGAATGAAGGGTGTGATATCAAAATAGCCACATTACACGTAGTATTTTAATAAAATGTTATACAAATTTATGCTAATACAAAAATGACCACCAGTTTGGCAAATATATCTTTCTTTCGAGTGGTGATAATAATTCCTTCCAGGATGAACAAAGTACTATACATGGTGGGTCTCATATACTGAACAACAATATGGAAATTGAATCGGTTGGAGATTATGAAAAGCAGCTAGAGTTTGACCACAAAATTAAAAGTGCAAAATCTCTTAAACACATAATAAATAAGTCACGCTTTAAAAAAGAAATGGCCTCATTATACATTTATCTGGTCATATTTTTTACTTTCATTTTTAGTGATTTGTGAGCTCACTAATGTACATTCTTGATGCCTTAATTTGTTAGGCTTGCATTTTTGTTTTCTTTATTTAAGTTCACGTTTTTGCAAAAGAGTAAATTGGAAAGAATTTAAAATTCGATGTTTTTGATAAATTTCTAAATGTGTTTAGAAAAGCATTGCCAACAGACAACTATGTCTTAATATTTTTAACGGCGAGTTAATAGTTAGTGATTCGAGCCCATAGTGACATCCAATTGGGGAATATGCAATGTTAGGTCACCATATTAGTAAACACAAGTAATCTTATAAGAGAAATGAGATGAGAATTAGACTTGGTTGATTAATAACAATATGAAAGATGAAAGAGCAAGAGTTTTCTTAAGATATGAAATTAACCAACATTTTACAATGAAGAGTTGATGTCCTATTTATAGGAGAAGAGTAGGGCAACATTCCCTTCTTCCCTATCTTACTATGTCGTGGGCTTTAAGGCCCATTGGACATCTTATTAGACTTAAACATTAAACCATACGAGTAACTAAATAACTTAGATAATTGTGATATTTCTAGCAACCTATTACATTGACTGAAATGACCGAGACTTGACTGAATAGTTGAAAACTATGATCCTAACAATCTCCCCCTAAGGATCGGTCATGAAGGATTGTTGAAGGATCGAAGTTCATCACGGTCATCGAGGTTGCTTGACGTCTTTGTCTTTGGACTTTAACTGTTGACACTTGTAGCTTTAGACGTCTTCAAAATGATTGTAGTAGAAGTGATTCATCGTTCTTTGTTCTTTGTCTTTGTTGATGTGAAAATGAGAGATGATGTTGTAATCCGCCACACGTCACTTTCGGTATCTCCAATGGATTCGCTCTGTTCCGACATGCTCATACATCTTTGACTGTGTTGTAGTTATGCATTCGTAGCTCTTTGTCTTTGTTGTTGAAGATTCATGATTGTTGTCATAGAATATTTTCTTTAGACTGTGATGTTGCATCGAGCTTTTATTGGCATTGAGATGTATGTATGAGCACGTGGAAGTTGGTGTTCAAGATGGCATTTGTACCTGAAATAAAACAGTTAGCAATAATACAACCGGTACTTACAGGTTTGAACTAGAATTCATCAACAACATATTGTGAAGACTCCTTCTAATTCGCGCCAAGGCCGTTCCTAATCGGATACCACCTAAGGAGCTTACACGGGCACACCTAAGTACACCCACGATTAGTTGAGTCGCTGGAGATCACCCCACGACTGTAGACCATTTGAAGCCATCATAAACACTAAGCGTAACCCACGAGGAATTACCGAAGTGACCTGCTGTCAGGGCTGTTTGATGTTGACCCTGGCAGGATTTCCGTTCAATCATTCGAGAAATACCTAAGTAAATCCCTCATGAACGTTCTAGGCAGATTGCTAAGATCTGCGAAGGACTTGATAATTTACAATTGGTGTTCCTTGATGTAGAACAACCAATGTAAGATTACTAAGTGTACCTAAGAGATCTTTGATGTATCTCGTGGCTCTAGACTCAATTAGTGCAACTTATGGTTTCCTATGCGGAGATTGGGGCAAGGTCTCCTGTTTCAATATCAACCGACTCTAATAGAAGGTCGATAGATTACA
>LBNU01007139.1:8457-31926 GCA_014162995.1 Artemisia annua
ACTTAACCCTTACCAAGTCACATCCTTAGCGGCTTGCTTCCTAGGGTTAATTCCACAAGCCTCTAAGGAACAACCAACGCTAAACACTACGGGAACTAGAGTGTCCCAAGCCTCGCCATGAAAGTAAACAAACAATAGATAATAGATGCGTGGAAAACTAAGTCAATAACATAACAATTTCATAACTAGGCTAACACCAAAAGGTGTTTATTCACTCATGTTCATAATTGCAGTAAAACAAGATTGAGTTATTACAAATCTAAGCATGAATCGAATACAAAGTAAAGGAATGAAAACACTTATGATCGGTGTGTGATTCCTCCCTTGGAAATGACTTGGATGTGGCTAGAACTTCGTTCTCCCTCTTTCCTGAGTTTTTCCCAAAGTTGTTGTGGTGAAAAGATGGGAAGTGATATGAAAAACTCGGAATTAGGGTTGGTATTTATAGGCCCCGACTATGTTACGGCGTAGCGTATTAGGGTTGTTACGCCGTAACATTTGCAAATATTGTTACGCCGTAACTTGATCAAGTGTTACGGGCGTAAAGTCTTGGTGATAAACATCCTACGGCGTAGCAGATAAGGTGGCTACGCCGTAGCTTCTTCCTTGGCCTCGTTAGTTCTTTACTGCCTCAAATGAGATCCTACGTCGTAACTTGGATAGTTGCCTACTCCGTAGTGTTCTTCAGTGGACTTCTACGCCGTAGCCTGTTGTGGGGCTACGCCGTAATCTTCATAAATTCTTTATTACGCCGTAGGTAGGAGAGCTTCTACGGCGTAGTCTTTGTAAAGCCTTGCTACGGCGTAGGTAGATGAACCTCTACGCCGTAGTTAGTGCAGAATCCATAATTTCCACGTATTTGCTCCAAAGTCCTTCCATTTCCGCTTAAGTTCGTTCTTTTACTCATCTTTTCCCTGAAACTAAAATAGGAAGAAATAAGAGTATATATTCTTCATATAAGTAGAAAAGATGAGCCTTTTAAGGGGGAAATTAACACTTAGATTGGGGGTAAATTTGATGTTATCACGATACCTATTGATTTATATCTCAATGTTATAAAATCGTCGTCGGTTAAAGACAAATAAAAACAATTGCAATAACAATCATCAATTTCATATTGACCTTAATAGTCTTTACTCTTTTTAGAAAGAAACCACATTTGTCTACATATACAACTTAGTTTTGTACGCATCCTAAAAAAGTCTACTGTCTAGTAATCTTCCTCCTAATTACTTCCAGACTTCCGGTAGACTTAATCAACTAAAGAATCAATCTTGTTTGCTTGAAATTTCTTGAACCTAAGTTGAATATTACATCAATTTCCTCGCATATTATATGAAATTACCGGCTATAATGAGAAACCACGTTCAATATGCGTAGTGTGCTACAATGTATTCATGATGGGCCAAAAAAATAAAAAATAAAAAATAAAAATAAAAAATAAAAAAATTACATAAAGAAAAAGGTAAGGGTAAGGGATTCTTAAACTTCATAGGCACCTTTTGTCTAGTGTCAATAGAGAAAGGAAGGGATTTTATATCAAATGAAAATAGCTTTGGTAACATCTGTGGTGTCGAGACTAACCAATATGATTATTGCCTTATTGGATATCCTCCGTTATTGGTGAGTTCTTAATAGTCATATGTTGTAATGCTTTAGGAATATGCTTGTTTGTAGGCAGGAGCCTCTATTTTTCTAAATGAATAGGTGTTGTTTCTTTTTTCCCTTAGCTAAGGACATAGGTCGACTAAACCCCACTAACTTGTTTAATATTATTTATTTTTTAAGTAGGACCCATTTATATCTTTTGTTTCATCTATATCTACAAGGGAAGAAATATGGATCCTTCCCCATTAAGACATGCTAAGAGATGTGGACCTATATANCCCTTAGCTAAGGACATAGGTCGACTAAACCCCACTAACTTGTTTAATATTATTTATTTTTTAAGTAGGACCCATTTATATCTTTTGTTTCATCTATATCTACAAGGGAAGAAATATGGATCCTTCCCCATTAAGACATGCTAAGAGATGTGGACCTATATAGGACCCACTTACCACTTAGCTAAGAGAAAAAAAGAAACACACACAACCTTATTGTTGCTAAGCTTTTTTTTTTTTTTTTTTTTTTTTTTTTAATGTTTTGAAAATAGTAGTTATATAAAGGAACTGATAAGCATTTTACAAATTATTCAAGTACTGCTAACATTAAAGCATCCGGGAGGACAAAGGGATCCTGCTATTAAGAACTGATAAGCATTTTTTTTTTATGTCAGTTCTTTGGAATCCTACTATTAGAAAATATGTTGATATTTTCACTTCTTGAAGCACAAAGGGAATAACAAATTTCATGTGGCAAATAACAACATATTATCTAACAAAAGAATTCCAAAGAATTAAACTACACATGAAATGAATGTATGTTAGTTCTTTGGAATAGAACCAGTGGTTAATACTCATATATATGATAATTGATGTAATTTTGGGAATGGGTTGAAATCTGACCCGTATGTAAATGGGTCGAAAAACATGTAGAATGTACATGCAGTTTACTCAAGGAACTGATCTTAAACTATTAGTGCAACGAAGAACATATGCAGAAGGATTATTATCTTACTGTACAAATCGCAACTTCAAAACACATCAATTCTTAATTCATCATAAAATCCAAAAAAATCTTCAAACAGACTGTAGAGTTGTAGCTAATGACAGTTTGCCGCTATAATAGTAGATGATTTCTACTCATGCATTTCATCAAACAGCCGGTGGGTGTCTCCTACATGAAAGCTATTTATCAAAAATTATTGTGGTTAATAAAAAGACCAAATAAAAATTACAAAATCTACGAGGGATGTATAAATGATTATAATAAAGGATTTCTTTTTTTATCGGACTACCATGACCATTCGATACAGCTCATATCCCACGTCAGGCACAAGGCCCCACCATGCTCTGATAGAGTTGGGAGGTCTTGGAACATACTCACGTCTGCTGCTTCTTGATCTAAATCTTCATAAAAAACAAGTCTTACACCCATCTCCTTCACTTCAATTGCTTCATTCTCATAAAAACCAAATGTTACAAAATTCTTTGCTTTCTTCAGTCTCAGTGTATCACTTGTAGTATAATGCAACCATATCATATCTGACTCATTAATTATTATTGGCTTATCCCTAAAATATTCCCTATAGTAAGATTCGCTATAGGAGTATGGACTGCATGCTCCCAAAATAGTTCCATCAAAGTTGTTTACAGTGTATCCAAAATATGTCGAAGGTTTTTTTCTCTTAAAAACAACACATACTCCATATCCCATTAACATTCTAGAGCTCCAATCTAATGGTAATTCGACCTTTATATGATTTCCCATACTTTTATTTGTAAACCAATTTGGAATGCGATTTCCATGATATATTATATCCAATTTCTGATTGGACCTTGGCCAACTGATCATTGGCAACTGGAACAATTCACATCCGTTATTCTGGATACACGCATACCGAAGGAAAGAAGAAAATCGGTCTATAGAGCCTTGGGAAGTTATAGATGAGTCGAGACACTGAGTCTCCGATATCAACACCTGGCTATCAATGGCAAGATTCTTAAACAATTTTGGACAATTGCTGAGATAAGTGGACCTTTTGCTCATGATTGGGTTTGATCCCATAATTGAACATAAGGAGGTGCAACCAGGTGCTTTAATTGTTTCTAGGCTATGTGGAAATTCAGGCAACACTTCCAGCTTCTTGCAGCAATCAACTTGAAGCCATTTAAGACTAGAAAGTTGACTCAAACTTCCAGGCAAGGTAGTAAAATTGTTCCCTTCCAAGTTTAGTTTCTCTAGACATGATAAGCCTCCAATGGCATCAGGCACTTGTTCCAAATTGCAGTAGCTTAAATTCAGATCCTTCAACATATGTAAACCTTCAAATGAAACTACTGATCTTTGGGGATGTTGTTGGTTCCATATGAAACCACGGATTGAAGTCCACCATCTAGACCAAAAGGCTTGAGGCAGTTGGTTGTTATGAAAACTCTTAGCCCGTCTGCAGTCTCTCATATTTAAGACAACAAGTCTCTTGAGCATTCCAATTGATGGATGAATTGTAACCATATTCACACAACCTTCAAGATCTAGCTCTTCGAGATTTGTAATCTTTGAGAAGTCAGGGGTGGTTGTTAGGTTATAACAGTACCTTAGCTTCATTATTTTCAACCTTGTTAAACACTGATATCAATAGAAAAAATATTAGTTCTTATATCTCTAGGTGTCAAACACAAACACACTTATGAACAAGTAAATACCTTTGGTTTTGTCCAAAGTTGTTTTATGCGGCTGTAAGACAAGTCGATGGCAACAATGTTTTCCGGATAAAAATCTGAAGGTAAGTACTTGAAAGGGCATCCATGCCAACAAAACAAGCTTAGCTCATTGGACAAATAATACAAATTTCCTAAGAAGATCACATTGTGGCCCTTCAATTCAAGTTTCTGCTCAGATACTTTTTCCTCTTGATAGATTTTCAGGATCCGCAACTTTTTCATATGTGCAACAGCTTTAGCGTCTATGTGAACCTTTTGACTAGATTTGTGTAACAAAAGGACTAGAACTTCAATTGCTTCAGTCATTTGCACCTAGAAAAGCAAGAACATGTAGCGTCATTAGGATATTTTGCTAATACTTTAATGTATTAATGTAGAGACTAAAGAATCATAGACCACTACTTACCTTTTTTTCACTCAATACATTGTAAACTTCCGATGAATTCCACAATCTCCTCTGTTTCCCAGTCATGATAGATTCTTCATGAATGATTTCCCTTGCCATTGCTTGAATCAAGTCATGCATTTGAAGTGACATGTCACTACGGATCGTAATTAATGACTTATCAACTAGAACTTGCATGTTTGTATCTGCAAAAAAGTTACAGCCATCTAGTATGCTTGCTACAAATTCACTGTTTTCTCCAATGAATAAACATGTGATATCAAGTAAGATATTTTGCTGTTGGAGGTTTAGCCCATCATAACTTAAACGAAGCACTCGTTGTATCTCTTCATTGGGATGTAATTTGAGCCTATCGAGTTCACTAACCCACTGACCCATAGTTTTACCGTATAAGAAACAACCTAAAACTATGAGAGCTAGAGGGTGACCTTGCACATATTTCACAGCTTTGTCAGCAAGTCCTTGGAAGCCCATAGAAGGATGTTTTTCCTTAAAGGCATAGAAACTGAAGAGCTGAAGAGATTGATCCTCATCTAAAAATTTCATGTCATGGATTTCATCCACTCCATGAGATCTTAGCAACTGTTTATCTTTACATGTGAAAATAATCAAACTTCCTAGGCAAAACCAACTAGTTGAACCAGCTAGTGCCTTTAACTGATCCCGATGATCCACATCATCCAAAACAAGCAGGATCGGCTTACATGCCATCCTTTGCTTTATGACTGTAGAACCTTCACCAACACATGATATCTTCAGATCTTCTGCTTTCAGAATCTTATTAATCAAATGCATTTGAACTTGAATTATGCCTTGTCGTTTTGTGACTTCTTTGACATCTTCACAAAAGCAACTTCCTTCAAAGTGGACATACATTAAGTTATAAATAGCTTTGGCAAGGGTCGTCTTTCCTATCCCGCTTATACCGCATATTCCAATCATGTTAACCTTATCTGACCTAATGAAGCGTGACAAGTCTAATTTATCGAGATAGATATCTAAGCCTACAAGGTTCTCACCAACATCTAAGGGTACGTTAGATAATTTTTTGAGGATTTCTCTGGAAATGGAATCGATGAACTTGGACTCAAACCTGTTTACCACAAAGACACAATAAGTAAGATAAACTACAAAGTGTTAAGATTTAGTAGAGCTACAAGATAGTTACACAAAAAACAAGAAATTACCCATTTGTCATGTCCTGGAGATCCCATCCAGAAAAGTTAGCCGCCATGGATAGAGCTTCTCTCCATTTATCCACCTCTGTTCTATTTGAAACATCATGTTTGGCAAATGCTTCAGCATAGATTCCAGCTTGTTTCCTCACTACATCAGGTTTAACATCATAAAAGATTATTTGAACCTCGTGTTTAGGCTTTCCCATTTGCTTGCACTGGAGTATTTTGACAAGTTCCCTCAAACACCATGATGAAGAAGCGTAATTTTTGGAGAAGATAACAATCAAAAACCTCGATTCTTCAATGGCTTTGTAGAGATGAGGAGATATCTCTTCTCCTTTAGGCAATTTGGTATCATCTCTAAAAGCATAAATCCCTTTTTGGTTGAAATCATTGAATAGATGATCCACGAAACTTTTACGGATATCATCACCTCTAAAACTTACAAAAACGTCATATTTCCACCGATGAAGAATGGACGTAGTAGCCATTGTCAATAATGAGATTGTGCTGCATTTACAAGTGCAGTAAACATTTTCAGAAAAAAGAAAAAAAAATGTGAATATAAAGTTGAAACAATTAATTAGCACCATAGAATCCACGAGTAAGTAGCATAAAACAATCAAACATGTGAGCGCTTTTGTGTTATACCACGTAACATGTAGACATAACAAGCATGCTAATTGTTTATATATAAGTTAACTGTTAAAAAAAACAAAACAAAACAAAACAACATAGATAGTGGAATATTACCATTGCATTTAGCTTAAGATAGGCGTTTTGTCTTCTATGTTTCCTAAGAATATGAATGTATATTAAATTGACCACTGTGAATGTTAATTATAAGTGACACCAAGCTTACTACGTTTTAGTAACCGTTAAAACTTTAATAGAATACATGCACAAGCATCAAGAAACCAAAGGGTTAACGTAAAGTTCCTTCGAGTCACTGATCCACACAAAACTACAACTTTTGAAAGTTTTCCACACTTCATGTCATTTACACGAAAAAACTATTTCTCCTACAGTGGCATTTTCCGATTAGTATTTACCTTCTTTACCAAAATCTAATTATTCGTTCCATTCAAATCACAGACTCAAATCAATCAATCATGTCGATTGAACTTATTTGATGAGCTTATTGAACTTTCTATAAGCTCAATTTAATGGCTTATGAGCTTATTAACTTGAGGATATAGCTTATATAAGCTCATAACCCATCAAATAGGCCAAGACAAACACCCCCTTAATTAATTGCATCTATCTTTAAAAAAATCTTTAAATTTTCGGTTTTTGATCAACCAAAACTAACAAAATAATTCAAGCTATAATGAAGCTCGAAAATAACCATTGGATATCATTATCCTAATACTATAAATCGAGTCAGACTCAAAAGTCTCCTGTACTATAAATTTAAAACTTACAACTATTTTAGCCAACCACTAATGAACAAATTCACTTAGAGTTGACAGATGGATAAAAGATTGTGAATGAATGCAAAGAGAGAGATGAAATGAAGTTTAGAAAAGAGTAAAGGCAATGGTTGACTTGAAGTCAACTTTAATTTCACTTTCAGTCCTTCAGTTTTAGATACTATGCAATTTCATCTAATAAGTTACTGTCAATCTTGTATGTATTTGAGTTGGATAACGATCCTCTCAAGTTGTTATCAACATGATAGGTCGTGTTGCCTGTATTGTGAAAGGTAAAAAACACAAGTGGACCCTTAATTTCTATTAAGAAAAACATTGATCTATTTAACTTGTTCATGATTGATCAACATATATACTTGACAAGTGTCTCATATTTTAAAACAAAAAAAGTATATGTGTATAAGAAAAAGTACCGGGTGACTTGGGTTTCTTGAACGACTTGTACTTTGGGCGACTTGGGTTTTGTCTTTTAGTAAAAAAAGTGAAACACTTGTCAAGCATATAAGGTGGTTTTCCAGTCGTCTGGTCGTGGTGGGCTATTTTAAGTGATGAGTTTTTATTGTTAGATTGACCTATTATGTTGAAACCGACTTTAGAAGATCTCAATTTACCTATGGATGTAAGTGAAGTCACTAGAATCATTAACTTTAATTGCACTTCTAGTCTTTCACTTTTTATAATGCAAGATAGGCAAAGATATCATTCTTTCTTTCGTAAGATTTGACTAGTATACTATGTAAAAATTTGCATTAATAGCCTCTGGAATGCTTATTGGCGAAAAATACCACTGGGTTCATAATTGCTTGATGAATATTGTATAAAAAAAATGTTAAAAGGTAAATTAACAAATTGAATCAAAGGATTTACTAAATGTTTAGTGATTCTTTGATGACTAAACTTATATGAAGAATGAAAACTTTATAAAGTATAATAAATTAAGTGATAAAAATGAACTAGGTTGTCTGAAAATTTAAAATAGATGATTATCGATTATGAAGCTTTTGTTAGAATTTTCAACTCCAAAACATAGATGGCTGGATCAATAACATAAGTTGACTTGACAAAAGTCTCCAAGTCTATAAAATTCTATCTGTAGTTATTTGAGTATTCAACCACTAGTGATCAACTTAAGCTTATGAAATTTAATAACGAACCATTAATCTAATAATGAAACCTCATCAAATCAAATAGGATCCGAATTAAAACTGAAATCATTTAGAATATGATTTATAAAAAGCACTAAGTTAGAGTAAAAGAATAAACATTTAAAAAGTACAAAAAGAGTAGATGACTTACGGTTTTTAGAACTGCAATAAACAATGGAGGATCATTCTACTCACGTCACATGTAAAATAATGTAACTGGGTTGATTCAAAGTCACTTTTTATATCAGAAAAATACACACTTCTACTCACATCACGTGTATTTTACTTTTAAACAATCGTATTAGGTTCAAGCTATAAATAAACAGAAATGCAAAAACAATCAACAAATTCATAAATAAAAACAAAGTTGAGGAGAGGACTTACAATTTTTTATTGGATTGGTTAAGAAGCAAAGCACAGGATATGAATGGTTATCGAAAATGAAATTATGATAATTCTACTCATGTCGATCCGAAGTTAAATAATGCAAGTAGGTGGACCTCAAGTCAACTTTATATGAATGGCTCTAGAAATTACGTACATGATATATTTCAAAACAAACATCACTATCTTTTGTCTCCTGTAATTCTGTAAACTTCCTCAAAATTACCTTTTACACATTAAACAATCAATTTTCTCGTATATTATATGAAACTGCCTATTAAAATGAATGAAACTATCATTCATTTGACAAAGTTCATCAATCACTAAATGTGCAACTAGGTTCAATATATATATGTAGCGTGCTACAATTAGACCATGTTTGATGTATACACCAAAACAAGTAAGGGGTGCCCGCTGCGTTGCAGCGGGTATTTTTTTTATTTTTCATTTTGCGATAATTTTGTTATATATTTTTTTGTAATTAGAATTTGACGTATANGGTATATTAATGAAGGTTTTTGGGTATTGTAATTATGTTAATTAAAGTTTGTTCAAATATCTTTTTTAATATATTATGGTAACATACATGATACTATATTTATATTGCGTTTTTTTTAAAATTTTTTTATGAAACATTGCGAGCGTGGGCCAAAAATTTGTGACAAAGGCCGAGTATTAAAAAAAGGCCAAAAACAGCCCAATATTGTGACCCAGCAAAAAACATTTTTTTATTGGCACGGCACTCGAAAAGGTATGCTATAATATATATATAGAGAATGATAAAAATCAGAAGCACATAAACACTAGGGTCTAGACTTCTTATACCTCTGAACAAAATATGTCTTTAAATACAACATGGAAATGTCTTTAAATACAACATGGTCTTGTTAAATATGATCATACCATGTTATTATTGTTGGACAATTACGACAACAAACCTAATGTTCGCTTGGGAACGCTAGATCATAAATTTGTATCGAGCAAAACAACCATTTAGTGAAACGAGATAACCAAGAATGTCGGCTAGAATAACATAACACGAGACAATATACCAAAGCTATATGTCGTTGTATATAGAGACTAAATGGTTTATAAATTGTTTAGCCGAACAACATGGGGACGGGATTCAATGAGAAGGAAAATTAAAATGAGACGAGTGAAAAGTATTTCTAACTACAAATTTCAAAAAATAAGGGAGATAAATTTTATAGGAAATGCATCTGTGTTTTTGTAAGTGTCTGAAATGTGCGATTGTGGTTTATTCTCACTCTTCTTATTTTGAGTTTATTTCTCATTTGATGTTAACTCGGCCCACATGCGCCTTCTATTCTAAGTTTCATTCATAGTCGCTACACAATTGACTATTTACATAATATACCCCTAATGTATTACTAATATTACTAACAATTTCTACCTTATTAGTAGTTATTACTATCACCTTAGCTAATCCCGATATTAAGCATCCTTGAACCATGTTTGAACCTCGACCGAGGAACCACCTTAGTCACTACCTTCATTCCTTCTTTGTAACAACATAATCGTCTTCAACATCAAGTTGAGTTTGCAGTCCAATGTCTGCCCACCTTTTTACCAAGGTGTAACCTTTCCCGCTCCTTTACCAAGCGTCTTCCCAGCTCCTTTACCAACCATCTTTCCTGCTCCTTTACCAAGCATCTTTCCTGCTCCTTTACCAAGCAGATGGGCTCATTTACTAAGCATCTCGTGTTTGTATTTTCTTCAAGCTGTTTAACCTTAGCTTCAATCGTCTTGATTCAATGCAGCACCACCATTACTATACTGAATAACCTCAGCTTCATGATTAACTTGAGCTCCCTGCAATTCAACCTCAAACCAAACACACTTTTGAACATGCATGCCATGTACTCTTGTGATCAAGTTGGTTAACCTCCATGCTTGTAAACCAAACACATCGAGCTTTTAAATGCTAAACCTAGTGCTTATACTAGCCATGTATATTTCTTCAAACTTGCTTCAAATTATCAAATCGACTTAACCATTCAGAAACTCTAAAGACTTCGGTGTTGCAATAAGCCTTGCAATTTACCTTGCACACATAATTAAACAACCAATTTCCTCATACATTTTATGAAATTACCAATTAAAATGTACGAAACTCCCATTCACTTGACAAACTTCATCAATCAGTAAATGTGAAAGTAGGTTCATTATGTTGAGCATGCTACACTTTGACCATGTTAGATGTATGAGCCTAAATGATAACTATAGAAGCACATAAACACAGAGATAGACCAACGATCGGGTGTTGCACAAAATAATTTGGGAAGATCTTGCACAAATTTTCTTTTACCAAAAATACTAAGGATGCGTTTAGTTGGAGAAAAAATTCTGTTGTTTTGTATCTCTAATTTTGTAAAAATTTGGAAGGGAAATTTATCTCCACAAAACATTTGAAAATATAGAAAACGCGTTTAGTTGATGTTTGTATTATCTAATTTGGAGAAGGAGAGGGAGGGTTGTAGGTTAAAAAGGAAAACAACTAAAATTTGTTTTGTAATTTTCTTTGTTAAATTAGGAAATAGGGAATTTATGTTTTGCAAAACATTTTATTGGAAACCGCTTATTTGAACGCGATCTCTGTTTTCCTAATTTTCCACAAAACATTTGTGGAAAACAATGGTGGTCCCCCAACTAAACGCACCCTAAGATTTGCACTATTAAAAGGTTTTGAACAAAACTAAAGTTGCGAAAGAAGGTAGTGCAAATATAATACCGGGCGTTACGCATATCATAAAACAAAATTTTCTGGAAAAATTTACACTTCGTGATTCATAATCAGCTATGGCACGCCTCCCATGTAGAATAAGCAACCCTACCTAAATCTAGCCTCATAAGTCAAATAAGTGACAAAGTAACACCCCTAAATATAGAATATCAAAATGATCCTTTATAACAAAATTAACAGAATTTTTTAGCTTGAATGATGCAATAACGGGCTACACGAGATTTGTTTTTTGATGACGAAGTTGAGGGGTAACATTTTATTCTTTTGGAGACCTAAGGATTAAAGATGAAATTTTGAAAAAGAAAACAAGAAGAAACGCGTGAATTAAATGAGTTTGTATACATGAAATTATGCCTTTAAAAAAATAATAAAAAATAAATAAATAAATAAATAAATAAATAATTCTTCATCGCGAACTTTGACATTTCTCATACGTACGTCTACCATTAATTTCATGCAAATCCATTATCCATATATCATGTGCTAGCGGATAGAATAGTTTGCATTAGAGAAATGATATGTGTGCCTTGTTAGACCTAATTGAGCAATTTGATTGACCTAATTCTTTTCTTAATATGATTGTTTTTACAAAATTGATGTAATTTATTCATTATATAAAAAGATAAGTTAGTTTAATTTTTAAACTGATTACATGTTTAACCAATCACAACAGTAGGCTTAGTTTTAGGCGTGTTTATTAGGCAAATGTATCATTTTTCCTTTGGTATATATCCGAAATAAACGAATATGACATAAAAGTGTGTAACACGTCAAGGAAATTGGTGTCCTGAGAAATTATTGTCTAAAGTCGAATAAATTAGTATTTCAGATATTAATACAATTGCTGCAAACAAAAACGATCCAAGATATTTTGTTCATAAACCATTACACAAAATTTCAAGATCCATCATCTGATGAACAAAATTCGAAGTCTAAGCCGGAGTGTTTAGCATCAATTTTCATTGCTTCAATTATTTTATTTTGGACAGTTGAACCCCTCACTTTTCATTCCTGAGTGCTTTTCATATCCCTATGTAACGCCTCATAAGATTTAAGAATAGATGAACGAGCATTTGCTATTTCTACAAGTGTTTCTAGCGCTGCACAACAAAGGAAACAATGATTTCTTTTTAACACAAGTCAGGAAAAATGATGAACAATAATAGATATCGTTACGCTCGGAGTTTGACAATTTTCTATAAATAGCTTTCTGAATTCACCTGTCTCAAATGTAAGTTGAGAGGCCCGAAGCTTGGGTGAAACTAAAGTCCCAAACATTGATAGTACCTTTGCTCGTTCTTTCTGAAGCTGCATACAAAAAAAAGAAGATAGCAAGGGAGTCACAATCGTAAAATACTTGAAGAGCAGAAAAACTCTTCGTATTGATTCACTCACAGGATTCTCTATTTTACGTGGTGATGCATTGATTTCAGATCCGTTGCTCTCTCTTGGCGATGCATTAGTAACAGATTCAATGCTGCTATCCGGTGAACTCTCCTGGTTTCCTTTATGAACAAACAAACCTTTATAAGTAGTCGGTAAATATAGCAGATCCTTCCATTAAAACTTTGCACAAAGTTGCGATAATTAAAACTTTGCAGAAAGTTTAATCCTTCCATATGATAAACGAAGAAGTTAGACTTCAAAAAATAACATGGATTTAAATTTTATAAATAATCAATATCATTAAAATTTGCAAAAATCGACAGATATAAAAAATTACAAATAAGTAACAAACTCAACATCAATTATGTATATGGAAAAAATGTGTTCGCATTTGGTTTCAAAAGGCTGAAACATCTCTCATTTGGAATGAAAGACAAGAATTCTTGCTTGTAGATGCAAGTTTTTCAATAAGATTTGAAATTAAAATAGTCTCCGATGTCAAACTACACTTCTTTACAAGAAACAAAAGACATTTCTCATTAGTGAAGCTAGCTTGGAAAAATCGTAGATTTTGATAAGGAACATACGTTACTATACGTTGTTTTACTATGATAACCAGTTTGAATGAAGCTATATAAGCACTGCCGTATAAAATATTATCAAACCATTGTCGTGCACATTATAGGTAATTACATATGTTTACCAGAATCGCGTTGGCTGCTAATATTTTCTTTTAACTGCTCATCTTCCTCAATGTTTTCCTTCTCCAAAGAGGAGTCTTTATTGTCAGGAGATGCCCATTTGCATAAATTGAACTTTGGCGACTTTGTCAAGCTACCTAAAACAGAGGTGAAACTAATTAACACTTTTCTACACTTGTAAGCATGACATTTCTGAGCCTAATCACCAGACAACACATAAGTGTGACAAATATAAGAAAAATATATATATATATATATAATGAGGATCCAAAGATTAAAAGATCATCTTTAGTCCCCATGTCTCATGAAAGTTGCAAAAGTATCATTTGGGGGCGACTATGACAAGGTTGCCTTATTGACATAAACTTTGGATAAAAGTTACTAAGCTACCATCTTAAACTACAGGTTCAATTTAGTTTGGTTGACAACGATGACCATTTCAATATAGACATTTAGCTATAATCACACATTCTTACAAAATTATGTCACACGTTGAATTGTCTGGCACACAGAATGTGATATTTACATATCACATCATCTCTAAGTTGCCAAAACTTAATTTAAACTAAAGGATTTTACATTTTTCATGTTATACAATGTGCAGTAGCCAAAACTTGCTTAAGATGACTTTTACATTATTACCCCGGAAACTTTACAACCTGATCTACCTCTTCCTTTAGTGACAAAAAGTACTAAACTTTTCTTTAAATTAAGTAAAATAGTTGAACTAAACTGTTATTTCCTTTAGATATCACAACAAACAAAAAAGGTTGTCTGATAAGTTTCTCACGATCCGATCTCCATTCACTTGTCATCAAAACTAACAAAGTAAAGCTGTTTAATAAGTCTATACCTTCAAAGAAGGCAATTGCTTGTGAGCCAAAGAATAGGACATAAACTACGGGACAAAACTAGGTCGGATTCAATTTCTATGGCTGTGTGAATCGAACTAGAACGATTACTTGATCTATTTAGGCAGAGGTAGAAAACAATGGGAGAGTTGGGTGGGTTGGCAATAAGTCAAACGGGCAGATCTTTCATTCATGTTGAAACAATTTTCTATATAATCAGTGTACCAAATATGATTAGTAAATCGATATTACTCCAATAAAAATCTAAATTTCTAAATAAGATGAAAATACACTTGATGAGAGACTTGACCCATGTACTTTTTACAATTTTGATTTTACACTTACCCATTAGAGATGAAACATATACCGAACCAAATTGATGAATGGGACTTTCATCTTTCATTTTGGCTTATTACTAGTGTCAATTTTTTTAGCCTTTGCCATGGAAAGTGAACATATATGACATTTTCACAAAAAGGCTTGTGAATATATGCATATCTAGTAACCTGTTGAAAGTTTTCCTAACGCTTATACATATCATATCCTACATTCTGAAGTAATTCTTAGGGTGTGCCTTATGTGAACCATACAAAAACTAATCGAGCAAATCATTCAATATATGTGTGGTTAAGGTTAAATGGAATTACCATCTTGGTGGTGAGTAATCTCTACAGTGGTAGCAGCAGAATGGGGTTGAAGGTTAAGCAATGCAGAGTTTACACGTGAAGCACCCATCGAATAGCGAGCACCTGCTAATTCCATCCATCCCTGAATTACATAGGATTATCATTAAGCCCAAAACACAATCCACTTCTTTTTGGCTTATGAGTTTTTCAAAAGTAGAATAAGCCGGGCAAATAAGCTTAATGGGGTGTTTGTTTCGGCTTATAGGTTATTTGGTTTTTGGCTTATGTTTCATAAGCTCACTTTATGTAGCTTATTTTGAAACTTTCCGGCTTATATATATCTATCTATTATGTCAGAAGAAGCTTATATAAAGGGGTGTTTGTTTAAGCTTATATATGGGCTTATGAACTTATTAGATTTCGGCTTATATTTCATAAACCCGGCTTATTTTGAGACATGTGAACTTGCCAAAAAAATTGGGACTTATGAAATATAAGCCGAAAAACAAATAAGCTCATAAGCCCACATATAAGCTTAAAAAAAGCCAAAAAAAGTTGCAAAATAAGCACAAAAAACAAACCAAATAAGCTATAAGCCAGCTATATAAGACCCCCTTTATTAAAAAGAAATGATGAATGAATGAATTACCTGATGAAGAAGAGAGTTGGATAAAGAATCGATTAATACCAAATAATGATCCAGCGAATCAAGAAAAATTAATGTTTCTTCTTCAATTTCTGGATTTGAAACTTTATTAATTGCACCTTCTTCATGGTTTTGATGATCTACTTTTTTTACTTGTTCTTCCATGGTGAATCTGAGTGATTCCTTCAACTCAAAGACAGAGATGATATTCCCTTTCTTATTCACTTTTCACATTTTGCACCCTTTATACTTTAGTAACAAAAAACAGATGGGGTATTTTTTTTGTTTTGTTTTTTTTTTTGGCAAAAATTGTTGTATTAGAAAGACTAAAATACATTGTTGGTCCCTGAACTTTCTCAAAACCATCGCATGGGACCCTAAGTTGCAAAAAACGTCGTCATGCGTCCAACCTTTCTGATTTTGATGCCGATTGCGTCCCTTGACCAGTTTGGTCTCAATCAACGCTCATTTGTTGTTATATTCCCAAGGGTATAATAGGTAAAACACATTTATATCACCACACTTTAGTTAATCAACCAAGAGTGACAAGTTTAGGGACCAAATTAGAACTTTGCTTCGCAACTTGAGCCTCTATCTTCTCTGATAAGCTAGTTATTATTCGCGCGAAAACCAAGTAAGACACAAACCAAACCCATTTACACACCATAATTACACAAAACCTTTATCCATACTGTTAGTGCAAACGTTACGACGTTTTATCTATACAATGTCTTCATGTTTTAATGATGAAAAACGGGTAACTTGTAATACATAACGTAAAGTGCACAAGTTACTAGTTCCCACTTCAACGTCTCTCGACATCACTTCAGGTATGTACAAACACACTTTACCAACTTTGTTAAGTGATCAAAGAAAATATTTTTGTCCTTAAACCTTACATTTTATAAATGTGACAAAACATTTTTTTACAAAAATAAACTAGACAAATTATTATTGTATTTATAAAGAAATGTTTAATAAGAAAAATAAATTTGAAATTTGAATTTCAAATTGTCCAAACGTCCATTTTTCCCGCCCAAATCAGATAAAATTTCACCAGGTAACATTTCACCACAAAAGGACAAAAACTGTCGGGAAGGTCCTTTAAATAGGTGACGGTCCCTTATTGATAAGGGACCATGCAAGGTTTAAGGGACCGTCCCTCCCATCTCGTGTTGGCTATAAATGCTGACCCATTTTCATCAGAAAAACTAATCCTCTTTGCACAAAAAATTTCCTGGTCTTTCCTTTTCATTCTTTGATCACTATAACTCTTTGCTATGTGTTAATAAGTGATCCCGTCATCCAGTACATCATGTTCAAGAGAAGAACACTCGAAGTCGTCAAGAATCGAAGTGTTATTGAGTCCACACACCAACATAACTAGTGTTATGATTTTCTTTATCCTCTACCTCATGGGTAAGAGAAGAACTCTCGACATAGATAAAGATTCGAGATGTTATAGGTGTCCACACACAAACGTACAAGTGTTATGGTGATAGGTTCTGTAAATATTGTCATTGTATCCGACTTGTGTGTGAGTCGAGGATGGGGATTATATGTGTGAACTTGGATGGTGATGTAGATCCAAGAAGTCTTGTAACTAGAATAGGTCATGTAATTGTTGTATGGTGTGTGGTGTCCTAGGATAAATTTGGTTCTAATAGGTTGCATTAGGTTTGTCTTAGTACTTATCAAATGAACTCAGTACACCAAATGAAGTCCTTCTGAATCATTGTGTTGGGTTAAATCATCTTAACTCAGTGGAAACCACATAACAGTTCATGTTAAGGGGTGTTTGGAATTGAATGTTTGCCTGTGTCATTGAGAAGTTCATGGGTTAAAATTTATGTAGACATGTTACACTAGTTCAGTTTAGGGTACTCAAAGTATAAAACCTTTAGGTCTTTAGGCAAAAAAGTCAAAATCAAGTCTTATGCTCATTATTCATTAACTGTTAGAAATTTGGAATTGCATAATCTGACATATAGATTCATTAGGAGTTAGTATAGGATAATTTAGTCTCATTTCATCNTAGTTTTCAAAACAAATGGTTTTTAAAATAGAGTACTGTCCACGTATCAAATTTCTCATTAAGAGAGATTAAATATGAAAAGTGTTTAGTTGCTAAACGTGTGCTTTGTTGTTTAATTCGTGTTAGTTTTGTTGGTTAAATGCACTTCGCATACTTGCTTGAAGGAAATGAATTTTTACACGAAAAATATGTTTTTACTTACTGATGGCGGTCCTTTATCTCTGGGCGGTCCTTTATCACTAAGGGACCGTCGGGTATTTAAGGGACCTCCACCAGAATAGTGTCAAACTTTGAAAATTCATATAAAATCAACCGTAAGTCCGTAGGAGTCGTGCCACCCGCCATTTTAAAGATAATTGAATGTACTTTCATTTAAAAATAATTAAAAGGATTGATTCTAAACTTAATTAAGTCGTTAATGCAAAATACTTCATACTAGTCGAAACCGTATGTCACGTTTTAACATAAAACTAGCTTTTGCTAAAGGTCTCAAGTCGGACATCTTAAGTAAATGAATCTTTGAAAAATTGTTTCATTGACTTGATATTAATTAATTCTTGAATTGGGGAGGAAAATTATTTTCAAAAACAAAATCGAGCAAGTATATGTTTTTGTATCTAACATGCTAAACAACTACAAATATCGTTATGTGTAATATGCTAAATGATTATTTGCTTTTGATTGTTTGCTTATGTTATAACGTTTTAGTAACTCACTTAGATATGTAGACTAAGTTGATTAATCATGTGTGACGAAAACAATTGTTTTACACAATTATCCTTCCAAAGGTTCTAGTGTTAAAATACGCCACCTTAAAATATTTAACACTTTTTCAACATGATTTCTAAAACATTACATGCACTTATCTTGATTGGCCATAGGTTGTATAATCAAGAGAAAGGTTTATAATAATACATTATCTAAGTAAAAGAAAATGTATCTTTGAACCTTGCATGTATTTGAATACACACACTAATTGATTCAAACATGTAGTCATAAACTATTTTTTCATAAGTTATGTATTATATAAAAATGGTTAGGGTAATTATTTTTGTACTTATGAAATGTCAAAGACTATTCATATTATACGTAATAATAAATAGTTTTCACACACTAAATAAATGGCAATTTTGAATCATTAAGTTAACATGTCATTATTAGTAACCTCACACATATAACAAGTATTAAATCCCCCAAACTAAGATATTGTCGTGTCCTCACGCAATGGGATTCAATCACGCTTTAGAGATAAATAATTTCATAACTCTTTTTACTTAACTTGAAAATAACAAAATGTTCGAAAGAGATACGAAACCATTTATTCCATAAACGCCCGTTTTACCATTTTCATTCCCCATATTACACTTATGACTTACGAACTTTTCACAACTTTTCACGTGACAGTGTATCGACTTTCATTATCTTTCGATAATTATTAAAGGTTTATCGAGTAGAAACACATTCAAAGAATAAGTGATCAAAGGAATAAAATTCGTCATCCTTGATTTTTCACAAGTTCCCAAACTAAGTTATGAACGAGATCACCATTTATTTTAAAATTAAGATGCCAAAACTACTTATCGTAGTTTACTTGTGTAAAAACCCCTTGTTCCCAAATTCTTTAGTGTATCTAGATTTTAAATTCAAGTTGAGAAATGAATTACTTCATATATTCTACTATTCCAATATGAATTAGTCCGATAAAGATACCAAGAATCTCAACGCTAAGATCTCTCTGTCNTTCCAAACATTAAACTAATATGTTTAAAAGGTGCTTAAAATACACAACGAAGTAGGATTGACGACTTGGATGTTTCATCCGAAATATTCAAGCAACTTACATTGCAACGCATTTTGTAAATGTGTCATTTCCGAAAAGCCAAACACGAGCAAACATACAACATATGTAGCCTTTGCTCATGAACGAGTCAAGACTCAAAATCACATGTCAAGTAAAAATATTACATATAATACATCATCAATCTTCAAGAAGATAACATGTATCTAAAAAGGATAATTTATACAACGTGTGTCACTACATAAACAAGTAAAATTTGTAAATCACATTTTAACTAAAAATAATTGTTTTCATTAGTAACTCATAAGAGTGAAAAGATTATTCTCTTAAATAAGCATGTTTGTCAAATGATACAATATGTTTTCTGTTAATAATACAAAGTAAAAGATTACAAGATCTATCAAGGCAAGTAACCCTTATTAGACTCTTGATATGTGTTAAATCACATATCATTTGTTTACCAAAAAAAGACCAAAAACTAACCGTAAATGCCAAAGTTTGTGTTGTTTTGTGTCTATGAATGTGCAGGAACGGATATTTCAATTATGGACGAAAAACGAGTCAAATTCAACAACACGGGCACGAGAATGGAACGAGTGTCAAGAGCCGAAACCGGGAACCATTTTTCACAAGTAAAGCTCAAAATGACAACATTGGTCCTCATTAAATCAACAAATGTCAAGAATAATCCTTTGAGAATATTACATGTTTTGTCCCTCATAATTCAGAAAAGTACAAAAGTGGTCCTTGTGATTTTTGGCTGCCAAAATAAACCTATCTTCCTTTTAATAAACACCAACCCAAAACATATAATAAACCCAACCAGCCCATTTTCCTTATCCCAAAACCCGGCCCACTATTTCCCACACATTATTCATTAACCCAATTCAGTTTATTAAAAAAACAAATAAATATAAAATAAAACCCACCGCGCCATTCTCACCCTTTTTCCCAGTTCAAGAACCCTAATCCCCAATCCCCTCAATTGAACCTTAATTCAACATCGTATTAAAGGGCTTTTCGGTCAATTTAATTCCCTGACACCGTGTAAGAGAATTACAGCTTTGGAATCACACGTGGAAGTTGCTTATTGGTTGTAACACGTCACAAGAAGGAATGGAGAGCTCTGATTGGTTCGAGCGTGTCACAGGGAGTACAAGTAGGATCTATGAAGTATATTCTGAAGAAGATTCTTGTTCCAGAACTTTCAGAGGCTGTTTCTCTCTTAGCTATAAATAGAGAGTTTTATCTCTCAATTCAGTATGTAGTTTTTAGTTAGTGTTATGCTGCCAAATTTGATTCAGCTTATATTTTAGTTCTTTTGTAATCAGCTTTAGCTTCTGTAATCATTTGAAAGAATTTTAATGAAATAAATTTCAATTTTCAGTTTTGTACTAGCTTTTCTCAATTTTCATCTACTAGTGTATAGATAAGTTCATAAGCTTTTTTAGTTTCATAAGCTTCTCAGGAGCTTAAGAGAGCTTTTACAATTTGTTATCAATTCCAACACTTACTTTCACAATTTCAGGAAATATAAAAGTAATAAAAAAAAAGAAAAAAATTAAAACATAAAAAAAATGTTTTCAGGACTCAATTCAGCTTGTATTTAGTTTTATTTCGTTTAGACAAGTTTAATCAAGCTTTGTAGCTTCTGTGAGAAATAGACTCAGTTTAAACAATAATCTCCTTTTGAGTCAACAAAAGCCAATGGTGGATAGAAGATGGTGATATGGTGATTCATTGGTGTTTAGTGGTTGATCAGAAGTGCTTTAGCCTATCAAAGATAGGCATCTTGGAGTATAACCTCATCTAATGAGGCCTCTGGTGCTAAGTAATGATCTATTCCCATTTTTCTTTCCATTTACTGTTTGATCTATTAGATTAATCTAGTTGTTGTTATTTTACCCTGTTTGATGTTACTTAGTGATAATTGAATGATATTGAGTTAGTTTGATCACTGTGGAACTTGTTTTATGCAACTGTGATATATTACTGCAGTAAATATTGATTCATCTGTGATTCTGTGTTGTTTGATTGATTAGCTCTGTGGATTTGAGTTCATTCAGTTAGATGGATCATAGTGTGAGTTTATGTAGATTTGTAGTTGCTTAAATCTCATTATAGCTTAATAAAAACTCACAATAGATCTAATAAGGAGTGTTTGGTTCTGCTGTGATATAGGTGTTCTTTTAGTTTTTCTTTTAAGATCTCTGCACTTGTAGACTCCATTAGGATAAATAAAGTAGATTGAGTTATAAAATTGTAGGATTATTAGAAAAAGTAAAGATTTGCTTTATAATTTCTTTACTGTGGGTTTAGTTTGAGAGCTGTTCATGCACCCTAGCTCATTTGATCATATTTGTGTTTGCTTATCTAGTTTCATGCTTAAAACTAGTTCATTATACATCTAAGGATAGAATTAGGCTTCTTAATTTGAATTTGGTCAAAGATCAGATACATTACAAAAAGTCAGCTCATACAGAATTAAACTGCAGTCATCAGTGGTTTTTAATGCTGAACTTTGGCAAAAATTAGAGTTTAATTGGAATAGTTAGCATAGGGCTTTTGCATTTTTCTAAATCTCAGCTAGGTTGTTGATCTTTTGCCCCCATTAGTTTGCTAGTAGAAGCTTATTACAACTGCTTAATTGGAGCTTAAAGTATGGAAGTTGATCATTGTTACTGATTTTAGGGAGTTAACTGAGTTTGTGCAAACTGGCTTATTACCTTAGCATGTTTGAGTGTTTTGAGTTGTTTAGTACTTGCTTACTTGTATTTCATTGTTTCTGAGTTCCTGGCTTATTTTAGTACATATTTGCTTATTGATAGTGCTTATTACACCTCCTTTTGACTGCTTATGTTCATTTCTGAGTTCCTCTTGTTCTAATTTCATTTGTTTGAGCATTTTTTAGTATTAGAAACATTTTGTATCAGTTTTATAGAGTTTTATTACAAGTGCTTATCAATAAGCACTTGTAATAAGCAGTTTATAAGCTAATAAGCACTTCTGGCTTATTCTTTCAAAAAGTTTTCTTTACAGTATCTTTAGAATAAGGTTTTAGAATTTCCATAAAAATTTCAGATTTTTCTCATTAGTTTTACTATTTCTTTTCTATTTTCTTAGTTTTAAATCATTTTAAATTCACAATAAATCCAAAAATACAAAAATAATTTTCATTTTTCTTTTAAAAATAGTTTTCAGATTTATAGGATTTTTCAAAAGAATATTTGTATTTTTTAGACCATTTTTCCATTTATTGGATTTTTAATCATTTTTAAATAGTTAAAAAATAGTTTTTAATTCATAGAAAATAAATAAAAAGTCAAAAAAATATTTTTCTTTTTCTAAAAATTCTTTTTAGTTGTTTAAAGTTTTTAGAAATTTGTTTCACATTTTTAGGATCATTTTTAAATAAAAGTCGCGTTTTATTTTGTGCGTTACGTTTTAATATTTCACGTTTGCATTTCCATTATCTGATTTTTGATCTTTGTGCATTCATAGCTTGTACTTTGTGCTCTATTTGATATATCTTTGTGCTAATTGAATTTTTTTTCCCACTATTTTCACTTTACACTTTTCACAACACGGATTATCATTCACGATACAACAATTTTCCATTAACCTTACTGAGACACGCCGAGTGATTCCTTATTCGTTGAGAAATTACTTGGTTATTATATATATACTATACACGACACCATCAATTTTGGCGCCGCTGCGGGAAGGTAAGTGATATTTTGGTTCTCGTTTTTGAAAAAAATCGCTGTTTTGAAAAACCTTCCTTGTATATA
>LBNU01007140.1:0-25312 GCA_014162995.1 Artemisia annua
GCATACAAATTATTTTAAGACAATAGATTACTAAGGACGTGTCACGTGTGTGCCTCAGTTCTTATTAATGTATATTTAATATATGTTATAATAATGAGGTGAAAAAGATAGTTTATATACTGAAACACATTGGATATTGGATATTACTCCTTCCGTCTCAAAATTATTATCCCCTTTTGATTTTTTTGATATTTTTTTCTCAACTTTGACTATAAATATTTTTATTTGTGTTATTCAATTTTTGATAAAAATTATGCTAATAAAAATACATTTAAAACTCAATCCGTTCATATATTTGGTATCAATTATTATGCAATATAAGCAAAAATACTTAAGGTCAAAGTTGAAAAGTAAATACCGCAAAAGTCAAAAGAGGACAATAATTTTGGGACGGAAGGAGTATTATACTTCGATTGTATTCTTAATTTTTTTTTTAAATTATTTCAATAAATGTTGCAAAAATCGTGAATCGATAGTCGGGCGGTCGACCACCTTGCAGCGATTAATCGGTCAAGGCGGGATCGGTGATTAATCGGATTGGCATTTTCTGCAAGTTTTGAATATTTCTGGAGACCAAACTAAAAATCTTAACTGATTCTAAGCCTACTATGTTTTCAAACCTCAATAAAAAGCTCCAATTCTTATTATGAGGCACATTGTGCGTTATAAGTGAAATAAACGATCTCCAAATTAAGTAGGAGAGAATAAAATATATTATTATATATAATTATATAATAGAAAACATTATTTGAAAATAAAGTAGTATTAAAACAAAAATTGATAAAAGAATATGTGGTCTACAAAATTTGTGAAATAAAATAAAATATTTAATTCACATGATTCTACCAAAACCAATAGGGTAAAGATAGATTTGAAATAGTAGACAAAATTTTTGTGTCAGAGAACTAAAAACTAAAATGGATACAGAACAATCGATTCACACTATTAATCAAACCAAACCGCTCCACACTGTTGGAATCAAATTAATCAAGAAATCATAAGAATCGAAAGCCTAAGGACCGAACATGTTTATTAGATAGTTTATAACCGAATAGCGGTTAAGTTAGTTAAAAGTAGTTATGGTAGTTATTGTATTCGGTTACACCGATTCATGAACAGTTACAATGGTTGACTCGCAACCGTTCGTTTAGTATATATATGTATGTACATGTAATGTTTATAAATGTGTCAAAATAATACAATGTAATTCAGATTATGTTGTTTAATAAATAGAATCAAATTCTTATTAAATCTTTTCAATCTTGTGTTTGTAAAACCTGTGCATCAAGGATTCTACAGTGGTATCAGAGCATGGTTAACGTGGATCGATCAATTACAGTCCAAGGAAGTTATCGCCTATGAAGAACAAGAAAACCCGAAAAACAGAGCATGAAGAAGGATCATGGAGACGACCCCGTTTTCGGGCAGAAACGCAAGAAAAATGAAGAACAAAAAGAAGATCATGTTTATTGCAAGATGATACGTTCCAGAAAGATGTCTTACGCATATATGGCGGGAATAAGACACGGCAAGAAAAGGAGTACATAGGAATGGTGAAAATTTACTATGAGGGAGCACAAAGATCAAGGCAGGAAAGGCAAGGAGAAGTGGCAGAGAATAGCAGTGGAACTGCAGGGATAGAAAGACCACAGGCTTTTGCAAGGATATGTGTTGAAATAGAGAATGAAGTGGAAAAAGATATGTACAAGGACGATGACCAAGAAGATCATCCATGGAACAATGAAAGGCAACTGAACATGAAAGACCGGACAAGTAACAAGGCGATCAGAATTTAAAACGAGAATGACAAAAAAGAAGGAGCGAGGCTGCAATCAAAGATGGACAAGAAACAGAGTAAATATTATGATGTCTTGATTAGGGGAGTGAATGTTGGAATCAAATTAATCAAGAAATCATAAGAGTCGAAAGCCTAAGGGCTGAACATGTTAATTAGATAGTTTATAACCGAATAGCGGTTAAGTTAGTTAAAAGTAGTTATGGTAGTTATTGTATTCGGTTACACCGATTCATGAACAGTCACAATGGTTGACTCGCAACCATTCATTTAGTATATATATGTATGTACATGTAACGTTTATTAGTGTGGATAATAAAATAAAGTGTGTTTATCATAAAACTCCCACCCTCTGGTTTAAACCGAGTCACTACACAATTCGTGTGCATACTCCTTCCAATATGATGTTCATCCGTGATTGATCCAAGATCCGTAGGACCTCAACACACACCCGCATACCAAACGGGCCCTTAGCTCTTTTATCAACAGATCATGCATGTGTTTCCTCTTATTTTTGCATGTGCTTGTCACATGCTATTTGTGTTATCTGTTTGAGGAATCAAAATGGTCAACGGATTGCACCCAATAAGCCCATGTCTAGTTTAAGTTAATCTTATAATATGGATCAACTCTATTAGTATTAGTATATTTCAGCAATAATTGATTCCTATAATATATATTCATTAGTACATGTTGCACGTGGATATATAAAAATTGCACGCCGAACTTCTCAAAGCTATATAAATAATCGATGAGTTAGCCCTCTAAAATGTACAAAAACGTATAAAACCGGATGAAAACGTATAAAAACTAACGAAACCATAAGAAAACAGACGAAAACGTATAAAAACAGATGATAACGTATTAAGACAAACAAAATGCACAAAAATGAACGAAAACGTAAAAAACAGATAAAAANGGGGGGGGGGGGCGGAAGACGCTACACACAATGACAAAAAATGACAATTATGATGACTGCAAATTTCATGGTTGATGAAGGGAATACGCATGTACCTCTTCTACTATATTGAAAACCTTTAAAACCGAATGTACAAAAACGATAGTACAAGCCCCAACAAGTAATTGGAGGACGCAATATCATCTATATATACACATAACATAATGACGATAGAAAGATTACCACCACGGTTGAAACGGGGTTCGATGTGGTATTACATTAACAAAACTTTTTGGTGTGGTGTTAGTGTTGCCACATCTAGTCATCTAGTGCTCTAACTTGACTAGCCGGGTTTGAGGAGTATATTAACCGAGGTGAACAAGGAATACTATGCTAAAATAAAAGAACAAAATCACAAAGTACAATGAAACGCATGTGTATCAGCTAGTTTTTTAAACTCATCATAACTAGTTTTTTACCATCAGATCATGTGATTCTTCTTATTTTTGTACAACATGTGCTTGTCACATGCAATTTGTGAACAATGAAGTCTAAGATATCATAATATGGATCAAATCTATTAGTTTTAGAATATTCCAGCAATAATTGATTCTTATAATATATAAACTTCATTAGTGCATGTTGCACGTGGATGTATAATAAAATCGCATGTCGAACTTCTCAGAGATATATAATAATCGATGAGTTAGCCCTCTGATTCATTAAAAATCTCATTGTCAGTCCAAAAGATAGCGAAATTTGTACGTATTAATTTGGATTTACGTAGTGGTGAAAGGCAAATGAGCGACAAACTGCGTTATTAATTCTTTTTATAGATTGCACAACTATTTCTTTTAAAAACACAATTTGTTGCTCTATGTGTCATAACATTATTATGCATAACTTGTTGGACTATATTGAGGAGTTTCATTGCCCCTCAAGTGCGAGGAAACCAAAAGGAATTTTTTCAATTTGTGTGTGTCACACAACCATGTGTCCATGCCAACAAGATCGGATCTTGTGAGGCTGACAAGTAGCAAGTGAATATTAAACTGGAATATAAAAGTAGCAAGTGGATATAAGAAAATCGCATGTCCAACTTCTCAGAGCTAGCTATAAATAATCGATGATGAGTTAGCCCTCTAATTCATTAAAAATCTCATCATCAGTCCAAAGGAAAGATTTGGGCAAACAAAAGATGGCGAAATTTGTGATTTGTATGCTGTTGGTGATCACATTTGTTTCAACTCCTATAGTAAGGGGACAACTGGAGACTATTTGCCGAGCTGACTTATTGGCAGCTATTTCTAATAATCGCCTTTGTATTAACGGGGCTGAACCCCTATGTTGCGACTACCTTAAAGCCCTCAGAAGAACCGGTCAACTCGTGTAGTGTATCTGCGAAGGTCTAAAGGCGAATGGCAGCCCGGTCACTGTACTCAATAAATGTGGTGTTGTCAAAGGTTCAGACCCCTTTTGCTGAACAAACTAGACATGGTTGTTATAAGTTAGTCGGTCTGCAGAGGCATCAGACATGAACTAAGAATAATCTTTTATGGCAAGGTTTAGTAGGGCGTGTAGTTGATCATAAAACATTGGGAAATTTATTCACTTTCTGAGTAAGTTCCCAAAATGTGCTGGTTCCAGTACCAACGTCTCATTGTTGATTATGTTTAATATATGATGTTTTTGAATCGGGTTTGCATTTCCATTGAAGTGGTGCTATGCTACATTTCTCTATTTTGGAAACTATTATCATACAGATCCTATTATGTTCATATCTTTTTGTTGTTTTTCTCATTTTATTTATGTCACATTTTATTCAACTCAACGAACAAAACAGTGTTGCATGTTCGTTTTCTAACGATAAGCCGTACATACAATTAACTTGTATGTGATGTCGCATTCGAGACATTGTTACTATTTATTTCACATGAAGAGTGCAATCATGTTATAAAATGGTAAATTCGGTATCAAAGTGATCTAACTAATCAACTAGAAACAAATAAAATACATGTTTAATTTTTGCTGCTTCGACGGTGCAACGTACTTATTGTTTTTTAACTTTCTCAACACATGACATCGAAGAATAACTACCCATTACGTATGAATGAAGTGATTCAAGTAAACTGTAAAATCGGTAAAGAAAATAGAAGAAAATTCACAGCCTAAAGATAAACGGTTAAATGGGTTGAAAGTTGAAAGTCACCCACAGGGTATTTTTCATGTATAAAACAACTTACATCATTCTATTACAGAAAATACTTTGCATAGTGGATATTCTTATGTTGATGACGTATGGTATGGATTCGGGTCACGCACCCATCCAATACGCAAGCCCATCACGAATGGGCCATTATGACGATATTTGCAGCCCACGAGGCCCGCGAATACAGAACTATAGTTAAGCCCACCACGAGTGGACTGTTTAGCCAACACCTAGGCCCACGTAGGCCCAAGCCCGGACACGGGCACTTGCCCGGTATGCGATATCTTCTATTATTTTNACTTTCCAATCCAAATTTCTCAAAATTACAAAAAATCGTTTTACTTCAATACTCGGGTTTATAAAAATAGTAATGCGGAAGTTTTTAAAAGACACCCAAATTTACCAGTTGTCACAACGAGGCCCGCGAATACAGAACTATACTTAAGCCCACCACGAGTGGACTGTTTAGCCAAAACCTAGGCCCACGTAGGCCCAAGCCCGGACACGGGCACTTGCCCGGTATGCGATATCTTCTATTATTTTGGTAGATATCGGATACCGAAGATTGGGGAACACGAAACCAACTAGGGTTTCGTGTGTATAAATAGAGGCCTCCTCAGTCCTCTACAGGTACGATAAAAAACCCTAAGCTACAAGCCTTAAACCTAAACACGATTACTTACTCTCACGCCGGAGGATAATCGGGGGAAACAATCCCTCGACAAGCCTTAAACCTAATCATGTAGGAAGAGTTTGTTGACGTCATGATCCGAAAGGAAAGAGTAGAATCTAATTGAGTTCGAACAACGAGGTTAGTCGTCACTAATATTCTCTTAGTGGCTAAAATAACTTTTAATGAAAATTCCTTGGTGTGAAAATGGTAAGGATCAAGGTGTCGTCAAGCATACGTGGATAGTTATTGTTAGATGAAGCTCGTGAGTCCAAGTGATCAATTCCTCTAGACAGGACTAGGATGTATAAAGACTTGAAATCATTGTATTGGTGGGCTGAGTCCAGTGGATACAATATCTAAGGATGTTTGTCTTGTTATAGGTGAAATCTAAAAGCCTTATGGTTATATGCGTCTTCTTGATATTCCAATGAAATGTGAGGTCATATCTCAATGTGACTGAGTTATCTAGAGCTCCGAAAACGGCATGTTGTCTCTTAAGTAGTCGTATATCAATTCATTAACTTAACATATTTTCAGCCAATGCGAGGGCCTGGTCATATGGAATGAGTGGGGAGGTTGTACTTCGAAGGAATATAGTCAAGGCGTGGCATATCGTTATTATGAGTCTCGGGTATAGATGTTTGATCCACTGATCAGGTCAAATAGTATGTAGGTACAGTGGTTGTGTTAAGGTTTGTCCATGAGTGGTGCGTGTTCCTTCTTGGAGGCATTTTTTTTTAAATTTGTTAATTACGTTCATTGAGTAAAATATTATAAAAAAGTTTGACCACAAAGGTATTTTGAAGTATCATTGTTTGGAGGTTTTGACAATTATAGTCATATAAGATATGGCTACGAAAGTTTGTATGTTGATCACACGATTTTTCGTATATGGTTTGGATTTGACCCTCAAGAAAATTTGATGCTTGAACAAAGACTTAAAACAATTTATAAATAATATCCAACCATTGAGAATCAAAATTTTTATCATATCCCATAAAGTTTATAAGAAAACGTTTTAGTCACACATAATTTTGGCCAATAGACCTTGAATCATACGTATCGGCACCAACTCCGGAACACAAACACTAGGGTAAACATCACTATCATGGTCAACACAGACAATACAATTAACAAGCTTAGGGTCATTGCTTTCTCAATAGTCCTATTATCTCACATGAAGTCTCCAAGATCCAAATCGTATGGCTTAACCAATAATGTGTCCATTTTGATTGATGGGTTGCTTCCTAAGGCAACTAATAATGTCATCCGACTCATCGGCTATGGATGCGTCATGTTCAGGCTTCATAGTAAGGTGACTAGTGGGGGGGACAAGGCATGTGACGTAGTGTCACAGGGCAATACCAGAGTAATCATGTATCCAAAATAGTTTTCAAATAGTACCAAACTATTAACCATCTACAACATTAAGCCGAGCAACGACTAAAACCTAACTTAACTTCACAACTCATCAAACAAGAACTGTTATGAAATTAAGTTAAGTGTCGTTAAAAGGCTTAACGTCTTTGATGATAAACAAATTCTCGAAATAGTGTTTCCAAAATAATATGTCCCAAAATAGTTCTCAAAATAGCATATCAATATAATGCATTTTCAAGATAGTGAAACCAATGTTGTCCGTCCAAAATAGTATTCAAAATTGTATAGCGTATCTAAAATAGCATATCCATATATAAATATTTAGAAAAATATTTAGTGTGACTTTTGTTTGCGTATAGGGATAAATAATATCAACGCACGAGTATGGGGAATGGTACAAAAACACTGTAACTCGACTCAAATTAAGCCATATCATGTTAACTCAAGTCAATCACATCATAACAACCAAATCGAATCATATCATAACGCATCAAATCATATCAAGGCACTTGAGTACGCAATTGCAAGCTCATATATTGTCCTAGAAGCTAAAAGCTTTAGCACACAAAAGGCAAAACAGAATAACCACGGTTACACATAATCCATAAGGCAGGTGCACACACATAGACCAATGCATTTTCAGGTGATCTAGACTTCGACTCCAACCAAACACGATCTAAGGTAACAACCCCCATTACCCCATGATCGCTCCTGAATTAAGCATAGTTGATCAGGCTATGCGTAATTTAGGAAAAATGATGGAATACTTGGGCTAGTCGACTCATACCATGTTTGGGGTTTTATTAACAACTTTAGTCTGGTTATAGTTGAGGTTTTTAAATTAAAAAAAAAATGACATTCTCTATAACCTTAGGCTCTGATACCATTCTGTCACACCCCGTCGATGGCGGAAACACGAGATGTAACTGAGAAAGGCACATTGCATAACATCATAGATCCATACCTTACAACTGTTACAACAATAGTTTACAAAACATTTCGAGACTAAAAATTTGAAATTTGAAATATGTCTCTTTTGAAATCTTATCGTCTCGAAAACATGGTAGCCAAGTATCAAATGGTTTGATTCCAATAAACGTGCCTTCAAATACCTTAATACTGATCACCTGAAAATGGTACTAGAAAACGTCAACATAATGTTGGTGAGCTCGTAGGTTTAAGAGTTAAACCATGAAGCTGTGAATCATATAGCGTAGGACAATAGTGAGCAAGATACACATATGTAAACATTTAATGAAACCGCTTTGCGTGCGTCAACTGAACCTACCAATAGTGTTGCACACATGTTACTAATAGTGGGGAGCTACCCCAGATAGTACTATCAATTGTTTCGGCTCCAAAAGGAGTTAAACAGTTGCGCACAAATGTCACACACAACAAGGCACATATTGCAATCAAAACGCACATATTGTCCAAAATCATGTAAACAGTAATCACAGCATGAAAACATTTGGAAAACATTGAGTACCATTTTCCCCCAAAGAAAAACATATGAAAAAGGGGCTACGAAAACTCACCTTAGTGTCATAGTCTGAAATGATAGATCAAGTAGAAATAGTGTGCAGCACCAACACGCGACCTAGATTAGTATGGCAAGTCTTAGTATACATTTTCGTTTAATCACTACTCAAAGTGTTTAAGTGTTCTCAAGTGGTTGTGTTTAGCGTTGCTTGTGTGGCAGAGTTTACGTTTAAATCATTTCAAAGTGTTTGTAAGGATTGGCTCTCCGGAAGTGCGTAAGTCATATGGTGGGTATATATATATATGTGTAGATACATTTATAATTATGCTAAATTAGTGGAAGATAAGTTAGAAAAAGTCTATAATTTATTTGTTATAAATAATCTTATATTGTTTAGTTTTCGTAGTTTTATCGAGTTTGTAAAAATAAATCAAGTATAAGAATTTGACAAAAATCGGGCATAACCCGCCCGTAAATATTAGTTTTTCCTTTATAACCTAATTGCCATAAAAAAAATCTCATTATTAATATACATATATAGTTTAACTAACTAGTTATACCTAGTATAATTTGTTGAAAAAAAAAATATATTGATTATATGTGAAAACTTGTTAAAAAGAAATAAATAGGAAAAATGTCAGGTGCAAGGTTCGAACCCCTGACCTCACGCTCAATAACCAAGCGCCCCAACCATTAGATTAGTCCTTCTTTTGTGTTAATGTCTCTACTGTTTGTTTATATAGTATGTTTCGACTGTGACTTATTAGCATATAAGACTGTGTTCACGTTTATCTTTCTTCTTTAAACTAATGTGTAAACTTTCTTATAGATGTCAACTTGTTATAAGCTCGAGTAAATAAGCATTTACATTTCCAACAAGGACCAAATAAGCACGTAAGTTTGTAAATAGTTTTATAACGTCGATAAAAAAATAAGCTATTAAGCCTCGAAAATAAGCTATACAAGGCATACAATATATATTGTAAATCGAATAAGCACATGTCCACGAGCCAAAACTTAACTTTTTACGTTTCACTTATGTTTCCTTTAGTTTCTTAACGTTCAAAACGTCATATATAACTCACATTTAATGCATGTGGGTCGAATATAATGAAAATAAGTACAAGCTTAGCTTCCTTAAGCTTATTAGTGTTAAGCGTATAAGAAAGATACCACACAAGTTTTAAACACAAACTTGTTAACTATATATGTGCGTATGAGTGAACTAATTAAAGCCATGAAACCCATTTACATTTTGCAAAGCCTATCTTTGGTGACTAATAAACAAGTGTTTTACATGCTAGCTTTTAGTAAACAAAAAAACTATCACAAATGGAAATGAGGCCCTACTGTGTAGAATTTGTATGTGTCGAGCAAAGTAAAAATCAAGAACTTGCTTTCTAGTTTTCAAGATTTTAACAAATTCAAAGTAATATTTAGCTCAATTGTGTATCATGTACGAACATTAGGAAAACTTTAGAAATATAGGCTTAGAGATTTCGAACCCTTACAGTGGGAAGATGAAGGTGTCGAATGAAGAGACATAACCTAAGTACCCAAGTATTAAAATGTAAATAATCCTTGGCTTCCAAAATACCAAGTTCCTTTACCCAAAATACTCCAAGCTTATCCTTTTGAAAGAACTTGTAGTTTAGTGATACTTTGTAAGCAAAATGTGAAGTGAAGTGTGTGTTGGTCGTAGCTTACAAGGAAGAAACAAGAGGATAAGTTGCTTGTTAGGTTTGCAACATTAAATGAGACTTGTACAAAGTCTAGATAACTAAGCAAAAGGGTAGTGTGCTTGGTGAGTTTCAATTAATTCTTTGACTAGCACAAGATCATTAGGTAGAAAATTTTCAAAGATATCATGGTGTAAGTAATGGTTCGGTTCAATCAAGGGAAGAAAAAAAAAATGGGCAAGCCTTACCTCATTAATATTCTTGTCTCCAAAATATCTATTATACAATGTATATGTATTATTTTGGTATTAGGTTAATTAATAATAACATGTAAGGGAACAAAAGGAGGTGACTAAATGGTAAAATAAGGTGTAAAAGTTTTGTAAATGTAATTGGTATAATTATTGGGTATTTGAAATAGTATTGTCTCGTAATTTATTAATTTATCGTAATTATATATATAGTTTAAGTGTATATATATAAATAAAATAATATTCAACAAGTGAAAGTAAATCATCATTTAAAATTTTGGAGTAGTTTACCAAGTAATAGAATGTATTAAAATGTTTATTTAACTTTAACCCTAACTGAGTGTCGGTACGCGTGTGGGCTTGTTTTACAGGAAGTGCGAGATAACCTCTCATGTCAATAAATGTCAGAAAATATGTAATGTTTATTTTCTGCGAAAGTAAATATTTTTACTATTAAAATAATAGTACGGAAAATTACCGTTTGTCACAAATAGTTTTGAGTTTTATGAATAAGTATTGCCCCGGAAATGCCAGTTGCTACACTGGTGATTAACACCAAACTTGTATTGTTTGTTTACACACTCAAAAGTCAAAATACTTACGTTGCAGCTAAGATGACCGGTCCAAAACCGAACCAACAAAATTGTTTTGCTTATCATCTGTATATATAAAAAAGTTATTTTTTTATAACGGATCTTAAAATCGGTCCAGCGTTGAACCACCAAACGGTTGGACTACTTAACCTATAGGAGTATAGGAGTGCTAGTTTGATGCCGTGTCCATTTATTTTTTGCATTTGTGTTAGGAGTTTGTATCTTGAACTTTCTGGGTGTTTGTTTAAGCTTATTTTTTAGCTTATAAGCTTGTGTAAATAAAGCTTATGTTTCATAACCTCATTTCTTCCTACTTATTTTGAAACATATGGGTTTATATAAACTCACAAGTTTCAATATAAACCTTTAAAAATAAGCATAAGTTTCAAAACGAGGATATGAAACATAAGCCAAAACCATATAAGCTCATAAGAAAACAAATTAGCTTAAACGTACACACCCTTTGTCGTTCTTGGCATGCTTTAGTTGTAGTGGAATACTACGTGAGGATCATGATCATCACCAAAGTTGTAAAGTTTGTAACAGTTAACATACAAAGAAAACATAAACATTGTAGGATATTATAAAACAAAACAAAGAGAACTTAGAAACTAAGATAAAGCTACAAACAACACCAACTCGTTACTCACAGTTAAAGAAGTGAACATCCATTTTTTTCACCAACACAATCCAAGTGAGATTTNAAAAAAAAGAGAGACGCCGTTGCCGGGGATCGAACCCGGGTCACCCGCGTGACAGGCGGGAATACTTACCACTATACTACAACGACCTTGTTGTTTTTCCTTCTTTAATTAATATTAATAAATAGTCCTTTTTTTTTTTTTTTTTAAATAATGATTGGTTGCTAAACATTGCAGCGTTATCTTTTTATTCCCAACAATTTGGATTTACATCATGCAACAGAAATAACAGAAAATAGTCACTGATATATTTCCATGGCTATAACAGCAACCACCTCCGCTGCTGCGAGTACTTGCATATGCCGGAGACAGCTAACGTTTTTCGGAAGAAGTTTTTCGAACAGTTACGTTAGTTTTACGAGAAAACCTACGGTTAAGTTTGTTAGTGTGAGGTGTTCGGGCGACGATGTAGCGACGAGTACCGAAGAAACTGAGATAGAAGTACCGAAAGGACCTCCGTCTTTGATCAGCGCTCTTAATGCTGAAAGAGCTATTCGTGGCGTTGGTATGATGCTCCTTGTGTCATTGTGTGTGTTTGTGTTGTGTTGCGCGCTAGTTTTGGTTTCTTATGATTTATGATATATATTTAAACTAACAAATGTAGTTTAGTTAACCTTATTTTTGAGTAGATTATGTACTTAGTATTAAATACCTTTTGTCTCAACTATGTTGGCGGCTGCTCCGAAATAATGAAAGCAGAATTGCCAAATACAAAGACAAAATGCTTATATATGCTTATTGCGTACATTTTGTTTACATCCGAAGCAAATCCAAAGTAACCCTATCTTCTGTATTGTGTTTACATCTGAGGATTTTTTTTTTTTTACAAACTGTTCATATTTGAGCGAAATATGATGTTTGGAATGATTAATTGGAGATGCTTATTTCAAATTGGTTCATAGAATTTAATAAGCAAGTTAGCAGTCTTAGAGGGTGTTTAAGGTTGCTTATTTGAGTGATTATCTGCATATGCCTTCATTTTTTTAGGATATAAGCAGTTTGGGAAACGTAAACTATTATTCTACTTAATTTAGTTTAAATAAGCATGTTGCTAACTCTATATTTTTATCAAATAAGCATTTTGATTCTAGCAATCCCAAACACCCCTTTAATAAGCAATCTCAAAAAACAACACGATGCTATGAATAGTTTAAAGTTGCAGATGAATGATGAAGTTTCTATTTAGAGTGCAGCCATTACAGATATAGATTTCTATGGCGTACTAGGACTGAAAAGGGGATGTCCATATGACCAGGTTCTTTAACATCATCTCTCGAAACATTTTGATTTCCAATCCATTACTGAGCATTTTCTAGGATCTGTTTGACGCTTATTTTGGGTGTGGTTTGTGTTACAGGTTAAAGTTGCATATGAAGAAAAGCTTGGAGAGCTAATGAAGCAAGGATTAGAACAAGAGGAGCTAACCAAGAAGCTTGATCTCTTAAAAGTATGTTTAAAATGTATAAGTAGCAAGTTCGAGTTTATGCGCTCCAATGTTTGTTTATGTTTCTTGCATCTCATTTCAGGAGTCATACACAATCTTGTCATCGGTCGAAGATAGAAGGTTGTATGATTGGAGTTTGGCTAGGAATGGGAACCCGGATCGATATGCTTGGCCTTTTGAGGTTGACATCACTCAAACTGTAACTGTAAATTCACCGGACACTCCTCCTCCACAGGTAATTTATGACCTCAACTTTTTTTTATTGCGACTACCTTTTGGCAATACATGATGTGATGCTCTTTTAGAGCCTGAAATTGATTTCAAAATGGTGTCTGATTTCTAATTTTGGCTTTTCAATTGGTACTATATATACATTGAACTAAAGACTACATCCATCTTCCCTTTTTAGTCTGTATTATGAGATCGTGTTTAACCTACATTTGTCAATAACATCATCAAGTCGCATCGGACTTGTCCTAACTTGGCTAAGCCTTGAAATCTATAGCAAATGTTGCTTAATTGGTCACGCTCATATTACAGGAGCCTGAAGATACAGAGCCAACAAGACTAGTAGGATACTTTCTCCTCACATGGATAATCCTATCCATCACGCTGTCTATTGCCTTCAATCGCTAGGTTGGTTGCAATTTGGGAGCAAATGTAAGTATGTAACACAAATTTCAGTTCAGATTATGTACACAATTTGACAGCGGTATAAATTTAAAATGAAAGACCTCATTTGCAAGATTATGTACACGGCAGGTATTAATCTAAAATTTGATCTTAGTGTTTTGAATTCTGATAGTTCTAATAACTAAATATGTTCCATTTAACTGCGATGAGATTGAAAGTTCAACCACATAAATCATAACGATTCTTTTTTATAAATGTTATTTTATCGTTTTGAGAAAATATATAGCCTTGCCATAAAAATGTTATTTAGTGTTGTACGCCCAAGTGTTATCACATTTACGCATTTCTCCCCAAGGTTTGAACCTGGGACCTCCAAAGACTTTAACCACTTTAGGAGACCAAATCCAAACCACTGGTCACCCCATGTGGTTGTTACGCGCTAGTTTTGGTTTCTTATGATTTATCATATATAGTTAAACTAACAAATGTAGTTTAGTTAACCTTTTTTCTAAGTAGATTATGCACTTAGTATTAAACTCTCAGACGGTATGCACGTATATATCTATATACCTTTTGTCTCAGCAGAATTGCTAAATACTCAAACAAAATGCTTATATATGCTTATTGCGTACATTTTGTTTACATCCAAAGCAAATCCAAACACTATCTTCTGTATTGTGTTTACATGTTGGGGATTTCTTTTACGAACTGTTCATAAATATGATGTTTGGAATGATTGGAGATGCTTATTCCAAATTGGTTCATAGCAATCCCAAACACCCCTTTAATAAGCAATCTCAAAAAAACAACACGATGCTATGAATAGTTTAAGTTGCAGATGAATGATGAAGTTTCTATTTAGAGTGCAGCCATTACAGATATAGATTTCTATGGCGTACTAGGACTAAAAAGGGGATGCCCATATGACCAGGTTCTTTAACATAATCTCTCGAAACATTTTGATTCCAATCCATTACTGAGCATTTTCTAGGATCTATTCGATGCTTATTTTGGGCGTGGTTTGTGTGTCAGGTTAAAGTTGCATATGAAGAAAAGCTTGGAGAGCTAATGAAGCAAGGATTAGAACAAGAGGAGCTAACCAAGAAGCTTGATCTCTTAAAAGTATGATTAAAAATGTATAAGTAGCAAGTTTGAGTTTATGCGCTCCAATGTTTGTTTATGTTTCTTGCATCTCATTTCAGGAGTCATACACAATCTTGTCATCGGTCGAAGACAGAAGGTTGTATGATTGGAGTTTGGCTAGGAATGGGAACCCGGATCGATATGCGTGGCCTTTTGAGGTTGACATCACTCAAACTGTAACTGTAAATTCACCAGACACTCCTCCACCACAGGTAATTTATGACCTCAAGTTTTTGTATCGGGACAACCTTTTGGCAATATATAATATGTTTATGCCCTTGTGAAGTCTTAAATTTATTTCAAAATGGTGGCTGATCTCTAATTTTGGCTTTTCAATTGGTAGTTTGGTACTATATATACATTGAACTAAAGACTACATCCATCTTCCCTTTTTAGTCTGTATCATGAGATCGAAAACTGTGTTTAACCTACATTTGTCAATAACATCATCAAGTCGCATCGGACTTTTCCTAATTTGGCTAAGTTGAAATTTATAGCAAGTGTTGCTTAACTGGTTACACTCATGTTACAGGAGCCTGAAGATACAGAGCCAACAAGACTTGTAGGATACTTTCTCCTCACATGGATAATCCTATCCATCACACTGTCTATTGCCTTCAATCGCTAGGTTGGTTGCAATTTGGGAGCAAATGTAAGTATGTAACACAAATTTCAGTTCAGATTATGTACACAATTTGACAGCGGGTATAAATTTAAAATGAAAGACCTCATTTGCAAGATTATGTACACGGCAGGTATTAATCTAAAATTTGATCTTAGTGTTTTGATAGTTCTAATAACTAAATATGTTTCATTTAACTGTGATGAGATTGAAAGTTCAACCACATAAATCATTACGATTCTTTCTTATAAATGTTATTTTATTGTTGAGTTAATATATAGACTTGCCATAAAAATGTTTCAAGTTATATAGTGTTGTATGTCCAAATGTTATTACATTTACGACGCTGCTAAAAGAGCTCCAGCATGCTTGTTTTTAGAATCAATCACCATGATATATGACTCTGCTCCTACCAAATCATGAGGTCCTATACAGCTATATACCGCCACTACCTTGCGTAGTGAAATTTTATGTGGACTCGTATAAGATGACATCATATAGGAACACCGAAAAATACCACAAACTACAACACTTGTTTTTTCTTTTTGAAAGGCAAGATATTATAAACAGACAACCCCAAACTACAACAATTGTTAGTGGTTTAGTGCAATACTTGGCAATTTCAACCCAATGAAGTGTTAGGCTATTCTAGTCTCAAAAGTGTTGAATAAAAAGATTTAGATTAATTATATTAATATTGTTTTTGTAATCATACTTTTGGTTTAATACTGTGAGAAACTCTTAAAATAGACAAAATACGTTTGCGGTGAACCAAGCAAGCTTTGACTTCTACAAACAAAAAAACCGTTTTGACCCATTACCAATACCGTATGGACCATGGATGTTACCTGCAACCCCCTCAGTCAATAAGTCAAACTTATATCAAAATAACCAAACTTTTCTGGTCAATACTTTCCGCTGAGCTACGAGAATTCTATCAGCATATTGACCACTGACCAGTCAGCATAAGCATCACCACTATAGTAACTCAGACTCCACTGGATACATATACTTTTTAATCATCCATACTTATTGGTTACATGGTCCACATCTTACTCAACCTTTCTTATACCACCCAGTTCTTTTTCGGCTTCATGGTGGATCCTGCTAGAACTGCTACCAGGCTGTCTCGCATGATTTGCCGGGTCATCATACAGGCGTTTGTTGGGTACATTATATTCATACCTGAAAAAAGGTTGTCTGGCAAGAGGATTAGTTAAAACAAACAAAGTAAAGTTAACAAAAATGTCGGATAAAAACTAAAGAAATTATTATGACAAGGTACCAAGCATACAACCATCTTACCTGGGAACAGGTAAGCTGTTAAACAGAAATGGGAGATAATCTGGAACACCATAAGGTGCAACAGGGATCATGCTACCACCAAAAGGCACAACTCCTAGGCTTCCACACATATTCATGTGAAAGTTGACTTCAGGAGCGGGAGCACCAACCCAATAGGGTGTTGCAAAGCATGGCACACCTGGAAACATAGGATCTCCTGAAACCCATTCTATATAATTTGACCATCAATAAAATGCAACAAAATTAAGACTCGATAAAGTAATTGATGTTCACCTGCAAGAGCGATAGGGCAGTCCCATATTAAATGGTCTGGAGAACCACACATGTAACAAGTTAAGTCCACCTGATATTCACATGGTAAAATTTGTATCAGACCAAGAGCGAGTAGTGATACGAAAGTATTTATAAGACCAAGAGATGGTGTGTGATAAATGAAGAACTGGCATGTAAATGTAACATCAACATTTACAGGACACATGTTCCAACTAGTACTTATAAGTAACCAACAAAAACTAGCTATAAAAAACAAGCATTCTCTAGAAATGGTGTCACCTTCTTGCTAGTACTGCCTACTGGGAAAGGTCCATATCCACCTGAAAAGAGAGAATGTAAAAGATAACGTGTCTTTCTACCGATATTAGATGAATGCTATGTTGCATATATGACAACAATAACGATATTCTAAGGCAGGTTGATCCGGGAGTTTGTACGTCCAGGATCAACCCGTAATCCTGTTTTCTTGCTGGTTGCATCAACCACAGAAATTGTAATAATAACAGATATTTCAAGAGGAGCATATCATGGTTTTTTTGCATAAAATACCATTGTACTTCTCATTTATCCCATTTATTCATTGCACCTATATTTTGTACATTTGAGTTTGGGTCACATATATGGTTTTGTGTCCTGTTTGGATCAATTTGTAGCCAAAAACCTGACTTTCAAACATGACGATTCTTATATGGAAAAGTTAAATTTGTAAATAAATTTGTTAGATATGCATACAAAACTTAGTTTTAGATAGATATGTTAAGTTTATGGGTTACAAAATGACCCAATCGAGACATAAAACCATCTTCAAAAAATCGGATTTAGCACAAAGTAAAGAGTACAATGACAAACAAAACAATTGAAAAATATGTTTTAATGCCGAAAAAACCATTAAATAACATTTAACAGGATGCTGTTTTTGAATTGCAAGTATCTGGGAATGCGAAGTACCTTGAAGAGGCATGTAATCTTGGCGCATAATGAGAGGTTGATTTATATCTCGAGACTCAGCGGCAGTTGTTATAGGAACTTTCTCATTTTGAAATGTGTGTGCATACTCTACCTTATTGAGATTTGATCCTTGATCCTTAGCTGATGTATAATTAAACAACCCCTTGTTCCTTTTAGTGATGGGGACATCGTAAGAAATATTGTTTCCCTGAATTCCAGATTCTCCATCTGCATTGAAGTTGTGTTATACATCCAATTGTGAACATTTGTTATATGTATCTGTTAGAATAAAACACCAGCTAACAATCATAGTTATCACCTGAGGCATGTTTCTGCAAAACATTTTCCCGAGCATTGACAACATGCTGAGGTTCAAGAATGCGCTTGACCGTTTGATTAAGACTTACATTTGGTATCAAGTCCTTTACTCCGTACTCGGTAGAATGACACATAGGACATTCTCCCTTTATTGTAAGTTCCAAGCTAATGCCTGTGCATCCACAAAACACATTAACCAATTCTACTTTAAAGAAAATGCTATTAGTAAAGTAATACGGAGTAATATAATTTCCTAAGAAGAAAATGATTTAGTACGTTGAAAGCATTTGAATACATTTTACTAATGTGTGTATTTAATCCATTTGACCTCTTATTAGTTTTTATAATTAAACTGTTTTTTTTTTTTTTTTTTTTTTTTTTTAACGGCTTTTAGTTAAACTGTTTGACCCGTTATCATTAAAATACAACCGATTTGACCCGTTTCCGTATATCATGCTATACCTGATTTTTGCAATCATATATAGTTTGTAATCATGTGTACGCAAATTATTTACTCCGTATTACCAGCACAGACTTAATTACTATATAATATTATATCGATTAAGGGTCTTACATTCTTCACAAAAACTGTGGCTGCAACATTGTATTACCATAGCTTCCTTGAAATACTTGTTGCAAACAGGACATCTTAGAGACGGCAAACAGGCACTTAGTGGACCCTTATAACTTTCACCAGTCAAATTAATGAAAAAATTAAGTTAGAGAGACTGGAATACCATACTAAAGAAAATAATGAAGAAGGCAGGACATTTTTTTCCTTACTTTTTCAAGTTTATCTGTTTGTTAGAATCTGGTTTTTGGTTCTCATGGCGAGCTTTTTTCTGTGACTTTTTCTGATCCAAACCTACAATGGAAAAAAGATGTCCCAGAATCAGAATCACCAACTACAGCTCAAATATAGTTACACCGACTACTATCCACCTTTTAGATTGTCATCTCTAGGGTGACTCGCTTTAGGCCTTTGACATCTTAACCTGGAAAAAAGAAAGAGCGTCGATTGGAATTCCAAGATGAAAATATCAAACAGATCAGATAATGGAATCCAGAACCTGCACTGTGAGAAAATAGAAGCAGCAGTAACGGGTGGGATATAAACCTCAAAAGGGTATAAATCAATAGTCTATTCCTTAAATGAAAGTAACAGTAAATTCCCATATTTGATGTAAACCGAAAACTAGTACATGACAATTGACAAGTGTAAATTCTGTCAGTAAGTTAACTTCATGACTGCGAAACACTAAAGTTGTTGAAAACTATGCTGTTTTCGTTTGGATCCAATATGTGTTAAAAACAAGAAAGTATAACCTAGCTCACACTCCCAATACAAATGATGTATGATCAACTTTGAATTTTCCTACATTCTAGAGGATCACGATCCATCAAGTTTACTAGTTGTCTAATCACAAAAATATTTTTTATAAGGTATCTATGTATATTTTTCCATCTGGTAGTCATCAGATGCAGAAGTATTCTCAACAACTTGCAATCTATCTAAGAAATGGAACTATGAATGCCTACATTAATCACTACGTCTGCCTCCTCATCTATCTCCTTTCCTAAAGAATGTACCTGCTATAATCTTTAAAACTGGCAGCCATCTTAAGTAAGGTCACTTTATCAAACATTGAATATACGTAATCATTAGCATATCTCTCTCCCCGGTGTACGGAAAAACCACTTATTTTGAGCCAACAATATTTCCTTTTTACAATCGTTCATATAGTCAATTTCTTAATGAACTTGCCAAGAGAAAATCACTTGTTTTGATAGAACAGATAGTTTTTCTTCCATTTGTAACCATGTGAGCTAAACTATTTGATCATATTATAAATTCGGATAAGGGATAGAATCCTGCAGGAAGCTTGTTAGCGAACAAAGTGACAATAAAATAAAGAAATGACTGTTAGGATAGGTAGTTTATAACCTCGCACAGTCACACACAATTATATCTTCTAAACCATGATTCATGGAGGTACTACCTAACAACTCCGGTAAGAATGCTATCTATCAACTAACTGATATCTTATGTACACTTACATATCTTGTTGTCAGTGTACCAAGTATGTTTCCTCTCTTTATATCTGCTATATAACCCGCCAGAAGAAACCATGTCTTCCATCCAAACTCACCTCCCATTTAAGCTTCTAAATTTAAAAGCGACTTTATGAGAAGTCCCATCTGCGTGCTTGGTGCATGAGCACAATGCCTTTCGCTACACACAACCTAGTATCATTAGTTTACTCACTCCTTATGCAATCTATTACGGAAATCAAATGACAGTACAACGTACTGCCTCTAACATTAATGTAGTTGATACACATTGTGCAATTAGAATAGATTACTATCTATTCTAGAACTCCACTAATACATCAGGTCATTGTGATTCTTATAAATTTGCATTGAATATCACATTTATTAGGGTCATTCCAGTCTTGACCAAACGTGCTCGAAATTACATACTTTTTTAGAAAGCACACGTGCTCGAATTTATTTTTATCTTAAAAAAGCACATGTGCTCGGATAGTCGGATTACATAACCTAAAGCAGCTTTTTTTTTTAAACGCTTTTCGTGCTATTTTTCTCATTCAAATTACATACTGTATTTAGCTAGTTTATGTATAGATTCTCCCCCATATCTTTAAATGTCATACTATGTTTCAATTCCATTCTCTACAATTCACTCCAATAAATGAATCATCAATTATAACTTCACGTTCTTTACTAAATTCTATATATATTTAGTCAGTCGGTTAATTAGCATCACTGGTTCAAAACATAAACCACAACAATTCATTAACCAATGTTAGCATAATCAAAACAACAAATTCAATTTGGATAACGGATAGAATCCTGCAGGAAACTTGTTAGCGAAACAAGCTTATAACCAAAAGCACACTCACAGGCTACAAAAACTTTCTAAAGCATGATTCGCGCAGGTACTACCTAACAACTCTGGTAAGAATGCTCGATATCAACTAGCTGATATTACAGACACTCGCATATCTTGTGGTCACTTTACTAAATACATTTCCTCTCTTTATATGTAGTTATGTACAGTACTATATAAACCACTAGAAGATATCAAGTCTTCCATCCAAACTCACCTCCCACTTAAGCTTCTAATTTTGAAGCGACTATATTAAAAGTCTCATTCGTGTGCTTGCTACATGAACACAATACCTTTCGCTACACGCAACCTAGTATCATTAGTTTACTCACTCCTTATGCAATCTAGTATGGAAATCCGATAACGTTACCACTAATTCTGACATTAAAGTAGTTGATCGATACCAATTAGTACATCAGATCATTGTGATTCTAATAGATTTCCATTGCACATTGATTTGGGTCATTACCTTCTTGACTACCATACGTGCTCGAAACTGAAAAAATAAAAATAAAAATTAAAGCACACGTGCTCGAATTTATATTTATCTTAAAAAAGCACATGTGCTCGAATTACATAACCTAAAACAGCTTCTTCTATTTTAAACGCTTTTCTCGCTATTTTTCTCATTCACATTTCATATTTAGCTAGTTTATGTATTGATTCAATCTCCTCCCCATATCTCTACATTTCATACTATGTTTCAATTCTATTCTCTAAAAATCTTCTTTGAAATCAACTAACACAAATGCTTCTAACATTAAATTAATCGATACCATAATACTATGAGAACAGATTCCAATCTATTCTAGAAATCCACTAATACATCAGATCATTGTGTTTCTAGGGGGTGTTTGTTTAAGCTTATATGTGGGCATATGAGCTTATTTGATTTCGGCTTGTATTTTATAAGCTCCGGTTTTCTGGCTTATTTTGAGACTTAGGGCTTATATTAACTTCCCAAAAGTCCTAAAATAAGCTGGAAAATTGAGGCTTATAAAATATAAAAGGAAATTAAATAAGCTAATAAGCCCAAATATAAGCTTAAACAAACACCCCCTCAATAGATTCTCGTTGAATATCACATTGATTAGGGTCATTGCCTTTTTGACTACCACATGTGCTCGAAACTCAAATTTTTTTAAAGCACACGAGCTCGATTTTATTAATATCTTAAAAAAGCACACATGCTCAAAATTACATAACCTAAAAAAGCTTCTTTTTTTTAAACGCTTTTCGCGCTATTTTTTTTCTTCCAATTACATATTTAGCTAGTTTATGTATTGATTCTCCTCCCCATATCTCTACATTCCATACTATGTTCAATTCCATTCTCTACAATTCGATCACTCACACCAACGCCTCGTTACATTATAAATCAACTTCCCATTATTCTTTACTAAATTCTATGTATATTTAGCCAGTCAGTTAGTTAATTACACCAACGAGTGGTGGATCCAGAAATCGGTTCTGCACTTGGTTTTAGCAGAAAAATAAACCATAACCATTCAATCAATCAATTATTATTTCCCATTATTTAGTTATTAAGTTCTATATATATTTAGTTTGTAATTACATCGGCCAGTGTCGCATCCAGAAATCTGTTAGTACAACTTGTCCCGAAATAAACCACAACAAATGTTAGCATAATCAAATCAAAAAGACCAAATTCAAATACATCAAAACAAAACTCACATAGCAGAAGAAGCTACTTCTATAGGCACTCTCTTCACAATCAAACTCGATCCAGTCGGTATCTGGAACATATCATCTCCATACTCTAACAACACGAAACACATAGTTAAAACACCATAAAAAACACACACATAACAAAAAAACAAAAACAAATACCTAGACCAGTAACAGCATCATACAAAACAAGGTCAGAATCCTTCCTAAACACATTATCAAGCTTTTTAACGTTCATAATTCTAGATCTAACTTCACCGATCGATATATAAGGTTTACGTCCGATATCAAGTGTTTCAAACTCGATAACGCTTTTAAATTTGAACCTAATCGACATGTTGAAGTTCTGATCGATATTTTTGATGTTGATTTGTTATGAAACGAGGGTTTGCATGAATAATGTGAGTGAGGAAGAAGAGGTGACTATGAGTTATAAAGTGGTATTTATACGGGGTGTAAGGAAAATGTGAGGGAGTACTTGTGCTGGCATGTGATCAGGTGTGTGACACGTGGATGTCATGGAGAGTGTTCTTACAAATTATTTATACGGTTTTTCAAATAATTTGTTTAAATTTATTAGAGTGTGTTCTTTATCAACTCGACCTTTTTGAGACTGTCATTGACCTATGTTAGAAAGGTGAAATGGTGAATTAGGGTGCCTTTTGCAAAATTGGTTCGAGTTAGAGTCAAAGCTGAAACTAAGTTGTAGCTGATAATTATCAAAATGGTTTTGACTAAATTAGTGAAGTAGGGGTGTTAATCGAGTCAATCCAGATTGGGTCAAAGTTAGTTTTTTGTATTTTAAACTCGGGTTGAGGCTAAGAAAACTTAGACGAGTTGTAAAATTAGTTAAAAATACAACAAACTGTATCATGTACTCAACTATTTTGAAAGACATTTAAGTAACTAAACTATATACATGCTCTAGTTACTTATTTTATAATAGCACATTTCTAACTTGAGCTTATGAAAACTTACAACTTATAAAAAAAATTAAAAGTTCGTGTGTCAGCAAATTTTATTTTGAAATGTCAAGCTCGTATAATTTAAACACATTTTTAGAATGATAGAGCACAAAAGATTATATCTAACATGTCATATAAGTTGTTTTTTTTCTTTTTCATTTCATTTTAGTTGTATAACAACCTATTATTTTAGTTTGTTAAGAAAAGAATTACTCGTTTTCTTTACATAAAAAGTTAGAATTTTCTAAATATCTTATTTTATCTTTATTTAATCTTTCAAAAGTTCAAAAAGAATATCTACATTTAATGTATTTAAAGATGACATAGATATGTTGTATTGTTGTTGAATTAAATTATGCATTAAATGTACCTAGAGTATATTGAAGAAACTTTTTTTTATGATACTTTAAACAGGATGATGAAGTAATACTCCCTCCGTCCCATATTAAATGTCCTGTTTGACTTTTTAATGTCTTTCTTTTTAAACTTTGACTTTAAATATTTTTGATTGTTTAATAAAATACTTGATACAAAATATATGAATGAATTAAGTTTTAAATGTACTTTCATTACGTATAATTTTTATCAAACACTATATAACACAAGTAAAAATATTTGAGGTCAAAGTTGCTAAAGAAAGACTTGAAAATTCAAACATGGACATCTAATATGGGACGGATGGAGTAGTTATTAAAGGTTTTTATCACAACAAAATCAATGTTTGTTTCATTTTGTTTTGATTTTGTTATTGCATTTCTTGCTTTATAACCGTAGTCATTTAGAATAACAACTTTGTGTTCCGTGGATAACTTTTTCTGAAAAAAAAATGGCTCTACAAAGTAATGATTTCCAAAAACTTTAAATTTGTTTATAGAGATTGTTAGATTCTAATTTCATATTTAAGATAAACTTTATAGTTACGAATTAATAATGACTCAATGTCTAAATAGGGATGCAAAATAACTTTTCATTTACAAAAACACTTGTCACAATCACAAGCTTTCTATTTACGTCATTCTCTTATACTACTAATTCACATGAGACACATTAAAATAACATTTGTTTTTGGGCTTCATAGTTGGGCTCTTTTTGGTCCACTATGCTATGCGTCTTTCTCTTATTTTATTCCACCTCTTGCTTTAATACATGATGTCCAGTTTTCTGCCACCGCTTGCACTCTACTTTTCTCAACAATCTGCTCATCGTCTTGTGTGTTTATTTTGTTGATCGTAAGTTCCGTTTTGTTTCGATTGATTTTACCTGTTGTTGCTTTCTTTTTTATGCTACATGTTGTTCGCACTCTATTTGCTTGCATAAGTTTTATTTGCCTCTTTTTTTTGTTCTATCGGTTGGGTGCATGCATTTTTTGCCATCTAAGTTAGTGGTTTTACGTGTTTGTATA
>LBNU01007140.1:29473-51318 GCA_014162995.1 Artemisia annua
CGTCAGCTTCTGTGCACTTTAGGGTCTTTTGAGATTTTGTTGTTTTCCGCACTTTTTCACTCCGAAAATGCCCGAAAATGCTTCTTTTGTGATTTTCTCCTCAAAAGTACCTAAAATGAGAAAAGAAACGACTTTGGGTGAAATCCGATCCAATAATATACGAATTAGGACTCAAACTGACCCCTAAAAATGTAACATTTTTCGTCTCATCAGCATGCTCGGAACATTGGGCTTCGACCTGCTAGTAGTCTCATGTAAATCTGTTTTTTTTAGTATTTGAATAATTGGAATGTTGAACAGTTTATATTTTTAATGAATTGATGTAATAGTTATAGTCATTTTCATTTATATCAACTGTATTCCATATTTGCATGTTTAATCCATGAATGATTTATTTGTTCTAAAATTGTCCATTGCTAGTTGACGATACGGGAGTATCATCGAATTAAGGCAAATGTGAGCGTGTTGGTGATTTATTTGCCAAACTCATATGTTGTTCATTGTGATGAACATTGGACTGACCCAACCTTTGAGATTTCACTGCATGGATCGGCGTCAATAGTGAATCTCGCAAATGGTTATGTCTCATATCCTTAGACTTGAGATGCAAGTAGGTCTTGCATGTGTGGAATTTTATTCTTTGATATGGTTAAACGCTGTCCTGAATAAGGTAGTTATAAAAGCCATCTTCAGGAGTGATATGAAATGCATGAATGACACGTGCAGTCAAAATAGGATTTGTTCCTCCACATGTCATGGAGTTAGATACTATTGGGCCCCTCGATGAATTGAACAGATGTTTGTATGGCCGTACCCAAATGAGTTTAAGATGAATCTTAATTCACTTGGTAATCATGTTCAATATATAGATCGAGAAACATAATAGTTGAACAATTAGAATGACATTTGATCCATGTTTAATGTTCAACACGGTATCTGTAACAAAAGGATGGATGACATTAAAACCATTTAAATGAGAAGTTAAGAAACTATCCTCACATATTTCTGGGGGCATTGGCGTGTTGCTAGACGCTAACCTTTGCTTGTATAATTACTTGATTATTATGACGTCGCAAGTGGGAGCTGTTGGAGTATGCTCGTGTCATAAAAAATAATTATATGGCTAGACATATGTGAGCCTATGGGGTCACACACATATACACTGAGGTACCACTTTATATATCGTATTTATTGTATTTACGANATGGATGACATATAAACCATTTAAATGAGACGTTTAAGAAACTATCCTCACATATTTCTAGGGGCATTGGCGTGTTGCTAGACGCTAACCTTTGCTTGTATAATTACTTGATTATTATGACGTCGCAAGTGGGAGCTGTTGGAGTATGCTCGTGTCATAAAAAATAATTATATGGCTAGACATATGTGAGCCTATGGGGTCACACACATATACACTGAGGTACCACTTTATATATCGTATTTATTGTATTTACGACATATAAATAACCTACGTAACGCGAGATCAATGCCGGGCCTCTAATAACTAAGTAATGTATTTAGTTTATTGGACTAGTGAATTAAATGGGCAAAACCCATTTAGAGCCCACTTGAACCGGTCTTGATCAGGAGGAAAATGAGGGACACATTTGTTTGAGATTGTAAGTTATATATTGATTTAGTCATATAAAGTAAAGGAGAACTAACAAAAAAAAACGTGTATACCCTTTTTTCCTTCCATAAGATACGGCAAAAATAATATAAAATAAGAGATTTTATATTTTGGATCTAAAAATTGGTATCTTGATTATTCAAGACTTGTTTCCAAGGTTACGGGTTTAAGGACTAGCATCCAAGAGGTATACGGTGAAGTGTAGTGTGGACTATCATAGAGGTGATCTATTTTGGTCACTTGGGTTTCATTGGTGATTCGTGTACGTTGGTGACGGTCTCCATTCGATTCAACCGATCACGCTACAAAGGTATAAACATGTGTTGGTTATTATTTGATTGATCATATGGCTATATGGATCCGTTGTTGGTGATGTTATTCCGCTGCGTTTATTTGATTCATATGTATTTTATATTCAAACATCACCTATAGAGACAGCGGACCTTATAAATTTTGAGGTTTTATCAAGGTTTAAGAAAGGAGCCACGATATATGAGAACCTACACGGAGCTTCTTCATTTGAAAGTGACGAAGGAGAAACAGGTACGTTGTATCCTGCTAAATATTTGAACATTGTTAGATTCGTAGGTTTGGCATCGCGTAAAATATGATCTTTTGTTTATGATGTGGTATTATTATCGTTGAATGTGTAATGTTAGTGTATTTGTGCTTCCTTATATGCTTTAAAGTATTATATATGGTGATAATATGTACAATATCAACGGTCTCTGGATTGATTACTGTTTGCAAGGTATAAGAGTCGTTACCTATTACCTGTGTGGTGTGTATAAGTTGTTCTTGGTGTTTTTAAATGTCTTATCTGTCATCGTACGGGCTATTTTTTGTGTATTAACTTTTCGATTATTGAAAAAAATTATTTGCTCATTTTTGGAACTGCTATTAACTATGATTTTAGTGTCTTATAATACTGTTTATATGTTATTTTTTGAACTCCGTGATTGTCTTTTAAATTTTTATTTATAAATCTATTCATGTTTTTAGCTCACATTGTTTTGAAAGGAGCTTCAACCTACAACATTCAAAGAACCGGGAATCTATGGCTTATATGGGATTGTGCATTTCAATGACATTCGAACATGAAGTGGAAACGGCTCTCATATCAATACAGTATCTTTAAACTTTCGTGCAAGACATTATTTGATGTTATTGAGAGGCAAAGCTAAACAATGGTGAAGACTGTCTCTTTAGTTCCTAAAAAATCTGTTATGCGTCCCCAAGAAAATTGCTATCTTTTGATCTTTTCAAAAACTGTTCTCCTGGTCAATACCTTCATTTTCATTTAGATAAAGGGTACCTTTATTGCGTTGATAGGTGGATTGAGCTAGAGAGGTGTGACATGCATGCTGGTGAGACCACTTAACATGTTAGTCGTAGATGCTATTAGTACATGTAGTAGATATGAATGACATGTCACGTGGTTTGACCAGCGTCTCATATCTCCCAATAAAAACTTATTTGTATTATATTTATATTCCAATAAGATCTACTTATATTTTCTCTTATTGAAATCAAACTTTTAGCGTTTTGTTTTCGTTATAATTGTTTCCCCATTCTTTAAGTATTCATTTGTTTTCCATTATTGGATAGAATGTAAATTTCTTACAACAGATACGGACTTGAATTGGCTCTGCTGCATTATTTATATTTCTTAGATAAATTGACAGCTTTTCCTTTTTCAATTTTTTATGTTTTATTTATTTATTTTATGAAACACTTTGTATAATATCTTGAATATTTTTTGATACTGAAAGGTATTTTGATAAACATTAATTCTATGTTGATAGATATCTATCATATACTGCAAACAATTCATATCTAAGAATATGGGTCTTTAGATACATGTTAATTGTAAAGCATCTATTGTTTTGACATTGTAATTTTTTTGTTAGCAAAATAAGATATAACAAAATGTCTACACTACATTGCGCCTTATAAAAAAAATTACTCGGTACGAATATCAGACTGAACTTGGTTCCGCTGCAACGGGCGGCAGCCAAATTACTCATTCAATGACATTGTTTAAAGTTCTCTAAGCATTCATCTATTTATAAGCTTAAAATATCCTGGTGTTTTCAAACATACACGTCTTATTAAAGACAACTATGGTTGTTAATGTACGTCTTATTAAAGACAACTATGGTTGTTAATGAATTTAGATGAAGGTGTTACTTGGTTCACATGATGTATGGGAGATAGTCGAGAAAGGTGTTGGGATAGTTGATCATGAATGTTTGTTGAGTGCTGCCCGAAGGGTGGAGTTGCAAAAGGTAAGAAAGAAGGATCAAAGTGCTCTCCCACTCATCTATCACTGTCTTGATGATGTGACGTTTGGAAAAGTTGCAAATGCAACCAATTCTAAGGAAGCGTGGGAGATCCTTCAAAATGCTTTCAAAGGAATTAAGTAGGTGAAAAATGTACGTCTTCAAAATCTTAGAGGAGAGTTCGAAAAAATCTAAATGGAGGAATGCGGAAGTATTTTCGATTATTTCACTCGTGTCTAAACAATTTCAAATAAAATAAAAAGAACTGGTGAAAACTTAAGTGACACAAGGGTGATAGAAAAGATTCTTCGCACTTTGTCACCAAGCTATGATTACATTGTTGTGGCCATATAACAGTCAAAATACATAGACTATATGACCATTGATCAACTCATATTTACAAGTGATGTGCCTATTTGTTAGTGCAAGTTTTAAAATTTATAAACACGATTTATCCGATTAATTCTTTAGCACATACGAGCAAGTATACTCGTTCGATGTAGTAAAGGTGGGTAAGTCGAGATCGTCCCAAGAGACTTGGTTGCACTCAAGTGTTGTTTGTTTGTTTAAGCAAGTAACAAGTTGGTGGTTATGATTGTCACGGATCAAACCACAATAATAATTAATCAAAACAATAAACGAGACAAGTTCTAATATATCCAAACATGATGTCTTTCATCATAAACCAAACAAACACTAATTGTATCCAAACATCCTTTTATCACAAGTTAACATAATATCCAAACAACCATTACGAGATTATTATTATTAGAACAGATCACATGAAACAACAAGAACCAAACATGAGATATAAAATTCAACATCTTAAAAGTAACAAGAGTTTACCCAAGGTATCAATTACAATAGGTAAATGGTAAAGATTATAGCAACCTTCAAGCCCCAATCAACTACAACTTCTAACCAAACTAGAGAATCGCTCCAATACTTCTTGGTGATACGTCCTCCATGAACGGCAGAGTTTGGTGGTCTTTAAGTTGGTGACAATTCGTCCTCAAAGGTGGAGGATAGAAATGCACACTTAGAACCAAGGCTAGGCACTCCTATATGTAGTAGAAATCAACCTTAGCCTCCAAGCAAGTAACTTGGGCACAAAATGTCATAAAATGGCAGTAAATGGAGTTATTATGGAGAAATGATCGGACTTGGGGCTTAAAGACACTTAAATAAGCATTAAAAATAACTTGGGGAGGTCAGAATCATCCAGCCGAATCGGTTGGGCTCCAACCCGATCGGCTGGAAGATGACCAAAAGCACCAACCGAATCGGTTGGGCTCCAACCGATCGGTTCGATGCATTTTGGCAGAAAATGGTAAACTTGAAAGTTGTAGATCTTTCTCTTAGCTTTCCGTGGCCGAAAACGGGAGGTCAAACCGAGTTCGTATGCTCAACTTATGGCCAAAATGGTGAAGGTGTGTCGGGAACAACGAGTCTTCCAATAATTCTTCGTTTGAGCTTCTTTTCTTCATTTCACTTCTCGTTGTCCTTCTTGTACTTTATTCTTGAGTCTTTGGAGTGACAACTTCATGACTTTAATCTTCTCGAATATACTCCAAGAGACTTTCATTTGTCGGGAATTCTTCGTACATGCATAAATCTTCGTTTATTGATCGTTTTTACGTCTTTTTCTGCATTTTCCTTACTTTGAGCTTCCATGAACCTAAAACACGAATTATGCTCAATTAAGTACCATAAGTTCATAAAAGTGACCATAAAATCCACAATAACGCGACTAAAAACATGTTAATTTTGAGCGTTATCAAATCCCCCACACTTGAACTTTGCTTGCCCTCAAGCAAATCTAAGAAAAGAAAAATTAAAAATGCATAACTATATGACAAAATGAAAAAAAAAATAAAAAATTAAAATTCAATGAAAATCTAGAAAATAACGAAAAATCTTTTTGGATTTTTTTTTATATAAGGGAAAAATTGAGCGCACACTCCCCCACACTTAAGGGTTTGCTTGCCCTCAAGCAAATATTAAGAAAAATAAAAATAAATCCACATGGTGCATAAAAAATGATTATTAAAAATATGATGCAAATCTACCAAGTACAAGTACGAGATAAGATTCATCGTTTTAAGCTTTAGTGGTGAAAAACCGAGATGTTTGACAATACCCATAGATTTTCTCGCTTGATTAACATTTCTAAACACCTCACGAAAAAGAAACGAAGTATAATTCACTCAATCACTCATGTAGTATATATAAGAGAAATCACACTCATTGCTCAGTCATGATCCGTTTATTACCATAGGCTTGTACAGGAAACAAAACTCCACCGATGTGGCGTAAGCACCAAGTGTAAACATCTAAAGAGGACTTTTATTGGGTTGTAACGTTTAGGCTAAGGGTTAATAAGACTTTCATGCAAATATCTTGTGTAAATCGTAATAGATCGCTGCCGCGAATTCTAGTATCACCAAATAACGGATGGTCACTAAGGATAACCTTAGATCACTGGCACGTCATCTAATTCCTCAAGAACTCGGATGGTCACTACATGTCAATACACTTAATAATTACACTAAGTCAAAGGGTAGGGATAAGGCATGGGAATATTTATGAAATTGGTTTTGAAAAGAAAAATAAAGTCAAGTCTAATACCCATTGTTGCTAGTTACGAACAATCCGCAAACCCAAAAATGATTATAGTTACAATCTTACTCCTCTTCAAACTTTCACATGTCGATATATCGATTCGCCATAATAATTTTCTTCATACATAGCACATTGGCTAACAACATATCACAAAACTTTCTTCTTCCTTCATTTTTATTAAAATATAGCACATTGGCTATAATTGTCATCACATATATATTTTTTTGAGAAAATTCCCAAAATAGGCCAAAAACTTTTCAACATTTCAAGTTTTGGTCACGATTTGACCTCATTCCCAATTTGGTCATGCTCGACTGCTCAACCAGACTATATGCGTGACACGTGTCCCACTATCAGTTTAATATTACTATTTTTGGTGCAGGAAGATCTCTGACAAGATCTTTGTTACAGGAGTTAGTGGGTGTACTTTAGTATAAAATATTGCTCGACTTGCCTGCTCGACTGACGGCTGCTCGACTGACGGTGTACTTTAACTCTTGAAAAAGTCAAAAAGCTGTCAGAAAATCTTTTAGATAGATTTGATTTGTACTTCAAAATCTCACTTAAAGATTTACTTTTTTTACTTTTAATTAATATTTTATTCTCTTTCTTTTTCCTCTTTGATAATTTCAAATTTCTTTAATTTTTCTAACTCACTTCTCTCTCATCAAAATGATACCACATATATCACCTTCGATTTCTCCGGCGTGTTCTTGATTTCTCCGGCGACAATATCCGACAACTATCCGACGATATGTTACATTGATGCAAGCATGGATCGTGATGCTCGGCGAAATCTCTTGTTGAATGGGTTTGGTTTTGAGTGTCGTTGCCCCCGTTGTATGTCAAATGATTAAAAACGTCTTGTTTTATGGCATTAAGTTACAGTCATTTATAACCTTTTTGTATAATTTGACTTTTTTGGTCCTCTGTATTCCAATGAACTTTTAAAATCGGCGTTTAGATGGAAAATCTAGCATCAAACTTCTTTGTGAAATCTCTCTGTATTTTGAATCCTAAAACCAAAATACATCGTGACTTCATGGACCAAAATATTGTATGTCCGGGTTAAAAATTGAATCTGATTATCTGAGTATGGAATACATCATGCCTTCACAGTTCACCCCCAATTCCATGTTTGGTAAAATAAACTTTGTTAGTTTTATTTGTAGTTATTTTTGTTTATTTTCATTAGGTAGGTTCTTCTTGATCTTTTCTCTCATCAACTAAAATGAACTTTGAGGGTGTTTGTGCCATCTTATTGTCGCCTTTTAAACTTGTTTAAGCTCCTTGAAGTGTTTGGACTAACTTATAAGTTTAGGCTTATGGGATAATTTAGGGTGGTGATAAGCTCTTCGTGTGGCGCATTTTGTAGGGTTTGAGCTCTTTGCTGATTAGAAACTAAACACTCCGCAAAAGCTTGTGAGCTTATTCATGACAACTGCTTAGTTTATCAGCTTATTGCTGTTAGTTTAAGGTATAAAAATATAGATAAAAAATATGATTTTTTAGCTATTTTTTCATATATGGAACCGGCAATAAACTTGTTCCTACATGGTTACAACGCCACACTGGTTGATCAGTGGTGGTCAAGCAGTTGACGGTTTATCAGTGGCGGTTGATCAGTGGTGGTCGAGCAGTTGACGGTTGACCACCACTGGGCAACCGTTCAACCTCTCGACCACCTTAAAATACTCAAAACATTTCCAAACCCACACAACTGCTGAGCACATCATCAAAGACACGATAATATATACACAACTTTTTTAGCAAATACACAATATATATATATCAATAAAAATACTTGAATACACATGCAATATTTATAGTCATAAACTTTAAAAGCAAGATTGCAGCATGAGACTGAAGTCGACCAAATTTGTTCCAAAAAAATGTATAGATCTAAAAGCCTCCTGAGTTGTATCTTTGTTTTGGTGCATCAAATGGTAACCCACCGGAAAAGTCAAAGTCCGGTTGTGCTTCAATTTTGCTATCAGCATCGGCCACGGGGTTTGGTAAGTCCAGTCTTAGCTTCTTTGCCACGTCAGCAAGTGAGATACGGGAGTAGGAGATGCTGATGTTGCGGAGGAGAATTTCTCTGCTTTGGTTTTGAACAGCTCTAGATCTCCAATTCTAACAGCCTGAAAATGAATAAATTGTGCTTTATAAAATGCAAAGAATCGAGACCAATAATGAATATAGTTACTGCTATGATTCTAAAAACTTAAATTACTGTAAATTTCTCGCTTGTTCTCATTTTCTATAATTTGGATTCTTTTCGTTCCAATTGAGATGAAAGTGGCCCAAAGTAATAGTTAATTCATACAACTTCCTAATTCTTATTCAAATACAGGATTAGATCAGTATTGCAGTTACGATATCTTATAAGCGTAACTGATACATCTAAAATTTCTTTTAAAACTTAAGGAGGAACAAGTATATGTGGATCAACCGAATTCCTAGTCGGTCTGCACTAGAATTTGGCAAGTTTCAACCTGAACCAAAGCTCAAATATAAATAATCAGGAAGTTGAGATAACACTCACATTGGTCAGCTCAAAGTATGGTCTCAAGGCCTTCTTTGGTGTATTCCACTCGATCAGATTCTATCTTAACTGCCTCTCGTATGTCAACCTCTACCTCCCAAAACAAACTCCTGTTAATGCACGACTTAACTACTAAACAGGCATTCAAATTTACATANTTTAGAAACCTTAAAACACAGTTTAGCTATCAAAAGTAAAAAAATTCAAAAAAAAAATTTACAAAAAATAAAGTTTCTGAGTTGTGAAGATTCAAGCAAAGACAATGGTGGATCCTGTTTGATATGGGTAATAGAGCTTAGTGGTAAGCTATAGGAAGTGTTCATGGTCCATGGTTCTTTGTTTCTCAGTGACTTTCAATTTGTAAGCTTTTTCCTTAATTTTTGCATTATACTGTAGATGTGCTTATCACTGCTTATTTATTGTTAATTTATGCTTATTTGTTGTTTATTAGTGATAATATAGCTTTAGATTACCTGTTTATGTGTTAAATATCATAGTTGCTAGTTATTTCATTTTAGACAGTTAAAATAGTGGATTTGTGATTCTTAGATAATTGTTGTTAAAACCAGTGCATTGGTACTCAATTAATCTTATAGCATCAGTATTGAGTGATTGGAATCAAATTTATGGTCTAAATCAGTCCTTGGCTTTGAAAATCACAAATTGGTCTTTGTAAAGGGTTGATTGGTTCAGTACAAGTATATGTGTTAAAGCCTGTATTTGTTGCTAAATTTGGTTCACACAGTTTATCTTATGCATATTTAGTTTAGATAACTCATAAAAACCAGTGCTCAATTGATAAAAAGTCAAAATCCTTCTTGAATCCAATTTGCTTGTTAATCTGTTATAATCTTTGGTTCCATAGTCTCCAATTTGGTTTGAAACTTGATAATTTAGCATAATCCATCATCTATTAGGCTTATAACATCATAATCAGTAGTTAAATTTGATCCAAAGTTCACTTTAGTCAAACTAGATAGGTAATTAAAAAAGTCAAAAGTTCTTAGAAATAAATTTTTGAATAAAATAAATAATTTTCTATAGGCTTTGATATTAGGAATTAGCTTGTGTGCTTTTGAGATTTTAATATTTTGTTGCTTTTCTTTCTCATTGTATTTTTTACAATTTTTATTAAGTAACTTAAAGTGCTTATTTGCTTATTTCCTTTTAGTACTTTTTCTGTAAAGTGCCCTGTGCACAGGTTTTTGGCCAAAAACATAATTATCTGAAATTCGAAAAGCTCATAAGCTCGCTTTTTCAGTCTTATCAAGTTGAGCTTATGGACTGATATAAGCTCAAGTTGATAAGCCATAAGCCGATTACAGTTTACTGTGGTTAATTTTGAGTTACTGGTGATTATGAACTTAAACTTTTTAGGCTTATAGCTTATATAAATAAGCTATAAGCTCGTAAGCCCAAAAAAGTGGGCTTTTGAGCTTTTCCAATTTCGAATAAGCTCATAAAACCAGAAAATTAGCTATCGATTTGATGTAGCTTTTGAAACACTATTAAGACACCCCCTTAGTTTGTTATCGATTTGATGTTGTTTGATGATTAATGGGGTGTTTGGCTTAGCTTCTTGATAAGAGCTTATTGTAAGTGTTTTGGAGTCACACCCTTTAAGGTGTGTTATCGAAGCACAATTTAAGGTTCGAGTTGGGCTGTGTAAAATCCCAACTGGGGCAAAAAGGGGGTCAAATTGGCTGAGTACTGCTCAAAATCTATATCATTGATGCGTACAACCTCTAAACTTGTCTTGTATAAGTCAGATTTTGGTGATAATAATTGTGTATGTTAAATCGTAGTTAACACTTTTAATATTTATAAAAAGTTCTAAATGACAAAAAAGTGTTTGCTGGTTTAATCACCCACAACATTTGTGCTTCTGTAAACAGATTATGTTGTCAAGGAAAAGCCATTGCTGAGCGAGGAGATGCAGGGTGGACCAGATTACATAGTTTTAAAACATGTTGATTTCCATTGGCACCTATAACATGCCATTGGTGCATTGCACCGTGCCCTCTAATAGTTTTCTATATATACTTTTGCTAGACGATGTTATTCTTTTGATATTTAACATTAGTTTAGATCATTATTCTCTCTGGAAACTTTATACTTATATTTATGTCTATCTGATTGTGCCATTTTACGTATATATTATAGGATCCGGGGCTTAAAGTATCCACTTCTTGCCAAAAGATTGGACTGCATGGTGATATCCGGAGCGACTTCTGCAGAGAGTTTGGACATACTTCAGCCTGAGCGCTTGTCTGCTGAAATGATCTCACAGGTGAGCCTTGCTATCCTCTCAGGAATGTTCCTATAACATATCTTCAAGTAAGAAGGATTAAACTAAAAGTGGCAAAATATGTAGTTGGACGGTCGTTCCATTTGACGCATTTCCTCTTAAGCTAATTCCTATTATTTACCTGTAAGAGGTAGCCTGAATCGACCCATATATAAATAAGTGGGTCGAAGTTTCACCCTCTGGTTTATCTATAGCTCCTATGTTCCTACATCGGTTTGTTATTCTCGACCAGTTTTAAGTGACCATATATTCCTATTTTGCACTTTACTTCTCTATCCCAATCTTGACGATGATTGATGATAATTAACTTTGACTTGCATACTTAACATTTTCCAGATGGAAGAGGAATTTAGTTTGTTGAGAGGTGCCCTAGAAGATTCAGGCATGACAGACAAACAGTTGACATGTAATATTATATGTTTGCAGTTACTTTGTTTATTTTTTAAATTTAAAGATTTTAAATATACTTTAGAGTTCTGTTATACATTTATTGACCTTTGAATAATTTCTATCTAGTTCTGAACATTGAATGGTATGCTGGGGTACTTGCACGGATTCGTATCAACGCCTTCCGTATTGAATTGGCTGGAGGTTCTTATGAAGATCTACTTGCATCAGCAATCGCATCAGTAGAATCAGAAGCTGCTGTTGGCAATGCCGTCTATATGCTTCCATCCTTCTACAATCATGATTGTGGTAACAATTCATATTCTGCTATGGACCTGCATTATCCTAATGGATCATTCTTATTTATCAAAATCTAAGAACTTAATGATATCAAAACTTGAATACATATTTGATATGCTTGTTCTGTTTTTCTGCTATAGATCCCAATACACACATAATTTGGTTGCAAAATGTGGAAGCAAGACTGAAAGCTTTACGAGAAATTGAAGCAGGTCTATTTCTTTAGAAGAATTGGTTTCACTTTTAACTTTGAAGTTATTGTTGGTATTCTGGTTACAATGTGCTTTATAACAAAGTTCGTTAATGCAAGACACGCTCTTATATTCATATTTGCAGGCGAAGAGCTGAGGATATGTTACATTGATGCAAGCATGGATCGTGATGCTCGGCGAAATCTCTTGTTGAATGGGTTTGGTTTTGAGTGTCGTTGCCCCCGTTGTATGTCAAATGATCAAAAACGTCTTGTTTTATGGCATTAAGTTACAGTCATTTATAACCTTTTTGTATAATTTGACTTTTTTGGTCCTCTGTATTCCAATGAACTTTTAAAATCGGCGTTTAGATGGAAAATCTAGCATCAAACTTCTTTGTGAAATCTCTCTGTATTTTGAATCCTAAAACCAAAATACATCGTGACTTCATGGACCAAAATATTGTATGTCTGGGTTAAAAATTGAATCTGATTATCTGAGTATGGAATACATCATGCCTTCACAGTTCACCCCCAATTCCATGTTTGGTAAAATAAACTTTGTTAGTTTTATTTGTAGTTATTTTTGTTTATTTTCATTAGGTAGGTTCTTCTTGATCTTTTCTCTCATCAACTAAAATGAACTTTGAGGGTGTTTGTGCCATCTTATTGTCGCCTTTTAAACTTGTTTAAGCTCCTTGAAGTGTTTGGACTAACTTATAAGTTTAGGCTTATGGGATAATTTAGGGTGGTGATAAGCTCTTCGTGTGGCGCATTTTGTAGGGTTTGAGCTCTTTGCTGATTAGAAACTAAACACTCCGCAAAAGCTTGTGAGCTTATTCATGACAACTGCTTAGTTTATCAGCTTATTGCTGTTAGTTTAAGGTATAAAAATATAGATAAAAAATATGATTTTTTTAAGCTATTTTTTCATATATGGAACTAGCAATAAACTTGTTCCTACATGGTTACAACGCCACACTGGTTGATCAGTGGTGGTCAAGCAGTTGACGGTTTATCAGTGGCGGTTGATCAGTGGTGGTCGAGCAGTTGACGGTTGATCAATGGCGGTTGACCACCACTGGGCAACCGTTCAACCTCTCGACCACCTTAAAATACTCAAAACATTTCCAAACCCACACAACTGCTGAGCACATCATCAAAGACACGATAATATATACACAACTTTTTTAGCAAATACACAATATATATATCAATAAAAATACTTGAATACACATGCAATATTTATAGTCATACACTTTAAAAGCAAGATTGCAGCATGATGAGTGTGCAAATACTCATCATTTTTATCACATTTAGACTGCCAAAACATCTGAAAACACACAGAAATGCCCTAAAATATATAAAATATCACAAAAACATGTTTTTATGTGTTTCAGATACAAAAGGATTGAAAACTGATGAAAAACAGTCCAGTTTGNGTTGACGGTTGACCACCACTGGGCAACCGTTCAACCTCTCGACCACCTTAAAATACTCAAAACATTTCCAAACCCACACAACTGCTGAGCACATCATCAAAGACACGATAATATATACACAACTTTTTTAGCAAATACACAATATATATATATCAATAAAAATACTTGAATACACATGCAATATTTATAGTCATAAACTTTAAAAGCAAGATTGCAGCATGAGACTGAAGTCGACCAAATTTGTTCCAAAAAAATGTATAGATCTAAAAGCCTCCTGAGTTGTATCTTTGTTTTGGTGCATCAAATGGTAACCCACCGGAAAAGTCAAAGTCCGGTTGTGCTTCAATTTTGCTATCAGCATCGGCCACGGGGTTTGGTAAGTCCAGTCTTAGCTTCTTTGCCACGTCAGCAAGTGAGATACGGGAGTAGGAGATGCTGATGTTGCGGAGGAGAATTTCTCTGCTTTGGTTTTGAACAGCTCTAGATCTCCAATTCTAACAGCCTGAAAATGAATAAATTGTGCTTTATAAAATGCAAAGAATCGAGACCAATAATGAATATAGTTACTGCTATGATTCTAAAAACTTAAATTACTGTAAATTTCTCGCTTGTTCTCATGTTCTATAATTTGGATTCTTTTCGTTCCAATTGAGATGAAAGTGGCCCAAAGTAATAGTTAATTCATACAACTTCCTAATTCTTATTCAAATACAGGATTAGATCAGTATTGCAGTTACGATATCTTATAAGCGTAACTGCTACATCTAAAATTTCTTTTAAAACTCAAGGAGGAACAAGTATATGTGGATCAACCGAATTCCTAGTCGGTCTGCACTAGAATTTGGCAAGTTTCAACCTGAACCAAAGCTCAAATATAAATAATCAGGAAGTTGAGATAACACTCACATTGGTCAGCTCAAAGTATGGTCTCAAGGCCTTCTTTGGTGTATTCCACTCGATCAGATTCTATCTTAACTGCCTCTCGTATGTCAACCTCTACCTCCCAAAACAAACTCCTGTTAATGCACGACTTAACTACTAAACAGGCATTCAAATTTACATAAGCTCATAAACCCGCTATATAAGCTAACACAAACACCCCTCAAGTAGACACAGGCATCCTTATCGACACAGTACACACTGCCTAAGAAGTTCTACAAATACATCAATTTTGTATGCTTATCTTCTATAAATGCTATATCAGGTGTGGTCATTTATTTTCATCTAGTTTTCCAACCCTTTCTTAAATCTCTCAGGCTTGGTATGTGACTGCGAAACAAAGTTTAAACCAAATGATCATGTATTCTGACCCAGATATAATCATTCCTATGCCTAGCAAAGATGTTCAAAGGTAATGTTCTATCGTAAGATGTGGAAACGAAACAGTAGAATCCTGCGGTTTTATTTTCATTATTATCTGAATACATGACACTGTTGGGGGATTAAATGTGAGTTTATAACTGCTTTGAATCCAAACAGTTATATCACAATCAGAAATCAAAATTACCAGACCAAATGTATGCCAATTACATGAAACTATTAAAACATTTCCGTTAGTTAAATAGAAGCCATGAATATCTACGTTCATTCCAAGCTTTATTTTCATAAAGTCTGATTGCCGTACGTGTAGAGATAGAACAACTCATGTCTCACTCAAGGTTAACAAGGATGTTTGTATCTACGTTAACTGATTATCTATAAATTTATAAGTAGTCGTCAGCCGGCAACTATCCTAATTAAAGATTGAATATCTAGGTGGGCATGGATGAAATGTTCCTTTTCTACTTGGTAATCTTGTTCGATGAAATAAGCGGCCTTAACGCCCCCAGAACACCCTTCGGTCACCTACTAATGTGATCATATCCAACAATTAAAGTGCGAATTTTGCTAATGTCAAAAAGGTAAACGGTTTACAGAAAAGTCCAATGTGAAATGTCTAAACCCTTCAATCCCCACACAAATATTGACCACACACAGACACACAATTTGAACTTTTTAATATTGTTGCAATGTAATACTAATAGATATGATATATGTTAAACCCTTTATAGTTCTTCCCCACCACCACTAGTTGACCATATATATATCCCCTACATACACTTTTCAATATTATTATTATAATAAAATGACATAAATGTCCTTGTTGAAATATAATTGTGTCGGTTGGGGTGTGGGGGGCTGTTCAGTTCTCTATTGCACTAGTGGTTATAACATTTGATTTCTAAGGGACATGTACAGATGAGTATTAATACATGGATACATTACCTCAACTAAAACTTATTAATAGTGTTGAGACATTCAAAATACAATATTATGTTGTATACTTGTATGAGTATACATATATTAAAAACCAACATATTAGTTTAAGAATATATGCCACACGCGCAAACATTCTACCTGAGCGTGGAACTAGTAACTTTGATTCGAGTATCCTATAAATCAATGGCCAAGCTCATCAACTACATCAATTGAATAACTTTACATAAATTACAAATCAATGCCCAAGCACAAAATACATGTATTTGGTAGCTTGCATAAATTATAAATCAGGGGCCAAGCAGAAACACAAGTATTCACTAACTTTAAATTACAAAGCTAAACTACTACAACCACAATAATTAGGGAAAATAAAAAATGCATCTAGGGAATCAATCCAAATTTAACACAATAAAAATATTTATGGAGCAGTATACCTTAGTAGATTATGTAGCATTTGTTTTCGCGATCAAAACAATTAAGGACCGTCGCGAGAGGACCACCATGTCAACGTCAATTCCATAAGGACCGTTGCGAGAGGACAACCATGTCTTGATATTTAATCAATATTTTCATTCTCCTCGGTAGAAGCATGAACATCCTGTATGTATAAAATCACAAGACCAAGAAACTTAATATATGAAACTCAACAACTAATCCATATCAAACAGATATACTTGTCCTTCATGATACATGAGAGTATAATTTCAAGATTGAATTGGTAAACTAGAGAAACATTCTGAGTATTCTCATTGAATAAAAAAACACTTTAGCTTGTTTGGACTTTAAAGGTACACATTCAAGTGATGATAACAATTTCAGTATATAGATAACCAATTGATAATCGTAAATTTACTCGACCATTAGTTCTATCATAAAAGCTCACTGACTAAATATCGAGACATAATTATCTTGATCTCATATAATTGGAAAACGAGAGCCAGGCATTAGTTAACACAACTACTTGATGTTGATTATCACAACTCACAAAGTAGATCCAGAAGCCCCTTTTAGTTTAGAAATTCAAGATATAATATTCAACAACTCCTAAACATGAGATAACATATAAACATGTCGAAAATACTTAACGCTAGAGAAAATCAACTAAAACAATACCTTAAAATATAGGAAGAAAGGTGTCCATACAAGTTATGGTAACAAGGGATATATATATATTTTAGCAAAACAAGTCTCCTAAACACTGCCATATATATTTACATGAATCTTGTATATTTAGGGATATTATCAATTTCGCAATGCTTGTCAAAATTCAATCAATGCTAATTGTGGTTATATCTATATAACTTATATTCATATACACGAATAGAATATGAAATTAGAGATGATAATCAAATCACAATCATCCGTATAGAACAATAATTCACACCAGATTAACAAATTAACAATCACCCTAATTTTTGCTTTTGGACAAAAACATTAATTTTGGATTTGGATCAAGATCCCCGTTCTTGGCTTTTTAACATGCAAAGATTCAAGAATATAAATATATCATAATATTGGTATATGAAACAAATTAAATTACCTGACTTCAAGAGAAATCGAATGGATTTGGGTCAAGATCCCCCAAAATTGTGGTGTGTGTAGGTAGTAGAAAAAGAATGCGTAGATAAAGTTTTGAGTGTGTAATTTCAATATTTTGGTTTATCAAAATATAAAAATGTGATTTCAAATTTTGGAGTGTGATCTCGAATTGGTGAAATTGATAAAAGAGGGGAAAAGACCCGCTTAAAATTTTAGTAGATAGAAACCGGGGTTTGGGGAATTTACCAGTCTTTGTTTTTGACATTTTAAATCCCCATGTAATTTTTGTTTAAATTTGTTTAAAGGACCGGGGTTTTCTGTAACTGGTCTCTATTTAGGGATCTCTTTGAGCTTTTGTGTAGTAGTGGTCGTCGGAACACGCCGGAGAAATCATGGGTGATATATGTGGTACCATCTTCCTGTGAAGAAGAGAGAGAGAGAGAGAAGTGAGTGTGAAAAATTAAAGAAATTTGAAATTGTGAAAGAGGGGAAAAAAAAGAGTTAATAAAATATTAATTAAAAGTAAAAAAAGTAAATCTTTAAGTGAGATTTGGAAGTACAAATCAAATCTATCTAAAAGATTTTCTGACAGCTTTTTGACTTTTCTAAGAGCTAAAGTACACCGTCAGTCGAGCAGCCGTCAGTCGAGCAGCCGTCAGTCGAGCAGCCGTCAGTCGAGCAGGCAAGTCGAGCAATATTTTATACTAAAGTACACCCACTAACTCCTGTAACAAAGATCTTGTTAGAGATCTTCCTGCACCCAAAAATAGTAATATTAAACTGATAGTGGGACACGTGTCACGCATATAGGCTGGTTGAGCAGTCGAGCAGTCGAGCATGACCAAATTGGAAATGAGGTCAAATCGTGACCAAAACTTGAAATGTTGAAAAGTTTTTGGCCTATTTTGAGAATTTTCTCTATTTTTTTTCTTTTTTTTTCGATGACTTATTCTTTTTTTTTTTTTTTTTTTTTTTTTTTTTTTTTTTTTTTTTTTATTTCATCTTGTTTTCAACACCTCTCTTTCATACATCACATCTCCCCCACACTTCGCATAAGCATACACCACAAAAATACAAATAAGAAGTTGCGCACCTTCATCTTTGTCGGAATGGCACACACTAACGACAAAGTGTGTCTAACTAATAATCATCAAAAACAATCCAACATACCAAGCATCTAGCATTTGTGAAAGAGGGGAAAAAAAAGAGTTAATAAAATATTAATTAAAAGTAAAAAAAGTAAATCTTTAAGTGAGATTTGGAAGTACAAATCAAATCTATCTAAAAGATTTTCTGACAGCTTTTTGACTTTTCTAAGAGCTAAAGTACACCGTCAGTCGAGCAGCCGTCAGTCGAGCAGGCAAGTCGAGCAATATTTTATACTAAAGTACACCCACTAACTCCTGTAACAAAGATCTTGTCAGAGATCTTCCTGCACCCAAAAATAGTAATATTAAACTGATAGTGGGACACGTGTCACGCATATAGGCTGGTTGAGCAGTCGAGCAGTCGAGCATGACCAAATTGGAAATGAGGTCAAATCGTGACCAAAACTTGAAATGTTGAAAAGTTTTTGGCCTATTTTGAGAATTTTCTCTTTTTTTTTCTAAAATTAAAGCCTTGATGATTCAATTGTTTCGGTTGATGACAACCGAATTTTGAAAAAAGTTGGAGGGTGACGCGTTGCTTTGAGGTGTGCTAGGGAGAAGTGGCGCGTTGCTTGGTGAAACCAACGCCCATTAGCATTGGTCTTATGAAAAAGTTATGTTTATAGATTTATTCCCACTTGATAATCAAAGTTTGTTTTAGTGTTCATTGTTCACGCAAACTATATTGTCCTAAATGTACTATAAGATTACTACGCATGTTGCGATGACGGATATCTTGTGATTAAAGTCCAGGCACCAACAATAATAATGACGAGTTGATTAACCTGAGAAAAACAAAAAGAAAATGATCCCGACTAGTTCACCCATTTTTACGGGTTCTAACGGTACTCTCGTATTCGTTTTCAAATGGATTTTATTGGCTAGGCGTACCGGTGGGGACTCTAGTTTCCGGTTAAATCGGTTAAATCTGTTGGTCCGGTTTTAAAAACCATATGTACCATCCCATATGTACCATCAACTTGTTTGCATATAAATTTTATGAAACTTTTTGTGTTTTATTAATTTGTACAATAGGTATAGTAATGTATTTTTCATTTAAGTGTGTTTAAGACATAACATTTATCTGAAGAGTTGTAAAGTCAATAAGTAGTTATGGTTATAGACCTTTTTTCTTATATTAAATTACGTTTTATTTTTTTAATTAATTTTTTTAAAACAGTTTATAAAAATTGCTTTAAAGTGTTGTTGTTATTATAGTTATACTTACTAAAATTTGCATTCACTTATGATAATTATGCTGCAAGCTATTGATTTTATAACAAAACCAACACAATTTCATAATAATTAAACGTGTTGGCTTAATATTTTAATACTTTCATTTTGGGAAGGTCTCAAATATTTTATAATGTAGTAGAGATAGATAATACGTATTAGTTAAAGATTGAAGAGTCATGTAGAATTGCATAATTTTTTACTTAGAAACATTAAGAAAATAAAAGATCACTGTTGGGAAGGTTTTCAAACACCCTTGGAAAAATTCGCTCATGGTTCCTATTTTTATATATTTTTTGATTTAGTTAGTTTGGTTACGTGATTGTATTAGTGCTGCTTGTAACAAACTAGTGCTTGTAACAAACTGTTGCAATGTTGCTCTCCATGCTCTACCAACTTCTTGCTAGTGTTTGGTCTCCTTTAAAGAAACTTCCATTCAAAAAAAAAATGAAAAATCACTCTCGGAAAATGAGATTTGGAATGCGCTTCTTTTTCTTCCAGGTTGATATATTTCTTAGCTTCTTTGATAAACTTGGGCCTATGTTTTGGGTATATTCAAACTTTGCGGAACTTTTGGGGCCTTGGCCTACTATAGATTTAGGGTGTTCATTGGTTCGATTATCAGATTGTTTGATTCATTCATTTCGATTAGTTCGGTTAATTTCTTTTTGGTAAACTGAAAACCGAACCGAAGCAAACTCAATTCAATTTGGATTAAACCAAACCGAAAATCGGATTTGAATTTGGTTCAGTTTTTGCGTTGGCCCGAATAACCTTAATTACATAATTTATATTATTATTTTTATTTAATTATACTATCTTTTGGCACAAAATTTTTTTAAGCTTAAAATTTGTTATATTTTTATTAGGAAAAGTAATAGTTTTTTATGTATATAAATATATAGTAGGGTACTCACGCTTGCGGAGGTTGTGTCATGTTAGTATGTTATAGAAATTTCGGCGAAGAATGTTTTCTATTTTATGTTTTGTCTTAGAATAATTTTACCAATGGCGATAATATTTTGTTGAGTAACTTAAGAAAAATGATGGACAATATCAAATTAATTCATATAAAAACTATAGGATAGTGACGCGATAGAATAAGAACTGTAGGATATTGCGTCCATAAAAAGAGGTATGGTCAAAATCGTTGATTGTGGCCCGTAGTTGCAAGTAAGTAGATTTATTTTATGACATATACGTAATACACTACACCTCCTAATATTTAAAACCAAACCAAAATTTTTAATTGATGTTTAATATTTTTATATAATAAAAAATAACATCATTTCACAACATGTGGGGTTTAACTAATATTTAAAACCAAATCAAATTTTTTAATTGATGTTTAATCTTTTTATATAATAAAAGAATTACATCATTTCAGAGTGTTTTTGCAAAACCTTTCTCATTGATAAAAATTAGACCAATAGGAGAGCTCGATTTTGCCACGTATGCGAAATCGAACAATATGATTGGTCAATAGAAAGTCAAAATTAAATTGATTTTGGTCAAACTTAATAAATTTGGTGAAGAAATTTGGTTGAAAAAAAAATGCATAAAAATATAGGTGTCAAATTTATGAAAACTAAAACTTAAAAAAGAGGAAGTAATTAATAAAACTTTAGTGGTTGAATTTTACATAAAATATATAGAGCTACGTGTAAAATTACAAGTTTCCATGTTTTTAAATAACTTTAGAAAAAACACAAATAACCCCTTACACTTTATACCCCTTATACTTTATAATATGAACTTTGTTTAAAAAGACATGAGTATTAGTATTAGTTTCAGACGTTCATCTATTTAAATTACAAAATTTTGTAAATATGCGAATTTTAATATTGTTAGTTGTAGACTTTTATCCATTAGAATATATATATATATATATATATATATATATATATATATATATATATATATATATATATATATATATATATATATATATATATAT
>LBNU01007140.1:58221-71579 GCA_014162995.1 Artemisia annua
ACCTGACAGAATTCTCATGTTAAGTTTCTGGAAAAATTCTGGAAAAACTATTCCTTACTTCCTGGAATTCCTGCAAAAATTCATTATGACTCGATACAAGCATTTGACTCAAACAAATACTAATATGTATGTTAATTTACATTGTTATGATTCATGTTCATTCGTTCTTATAAACCGATTTAGATTTCCCTTACACTTAGCTTTTGTAAAATACCTTTATATGTAGTTAAGACGAAGTTAAAAACAAAATAAAGCATTTTCACAAGTTAATTTGAATCATGAATCAATAACAAGAAATATCATACATACGGAAACAAATAAAATCAAATAAACAAACAAAGCTTGGGTTGCCTCCCAAGAAGCGCTTTTCTTTATTAACGAGTCTTGTAGCTAGACTCAAAGTCACCGTACCTTACGTGACTCCATCGTTGGTCTCGGTTTCTAGGTCATCCTCTTGTCCGGTTTTATAATCCGGTCCTAATTTTAAACAATCCTTGTAGAAACCGAATTCCTTTCCATGACATAGTCTACTCCCCTACGTCTATCCTCATCATTCCTATAGTAGACCGCTTGTTTAAGCTCTTTTTCAACGTTTGACAAGTTTTGGAATTGCTCTATCTTATATGGCATTTGGTAGTTCACTTCATCGGTCTCATCCTTAAATTTAACTATCCCTAAGGAAGGTTCATAAGTCATTCTAGAGACCTCAATAAACGGTTTTCCCAAGACTACTTGAGTTAAACTCGCATCGACTATTGGGCGGATATCTTCTACAATCACAAAGTCAGTGACATAGGTGAAGTTCCCTACATAAACCGGTAATCCCCTAACTCTTCCCGTGAAGTTACTAATCCATCCCCTATCGGGGAACACCCTATACCTAAGTTGATTTTTCATTATCAAGTTGTATTGGGCTCTAGTCATGATGTTTATGGGAGATCTAGGGTCGATGTAAGCTTTCCACACATGCAAATGTCCTATGTTGCATGGTATGTTGAGATTAGAAGGGTCGCCCGTTTTGATAATCGGGTTACCTAGGAAGTATGGTGTCTCGGAGTCATCGAATAAATCCTTATGGTATGCCCGTTCTTCTCTAGTTGGTAACTTATTGAAGTAGTCCTCTCCATCATCTACTTCTTCAATCTTGCTTACCCTACTTTCCTTATCTACCTCGACTTCCTTAACTTCATCCCTAGGTTCATTATTTTCCTCACTCCTATCAATTGGTCTAATAGTGACAACGTTGACGAAGTGGACATGTTTGGATGAAGAAGGGTCCTTGATTTGGGGTCCGCTATTAGTGGTCCTAGCGTCCTTATGTGGAGGTGATAGCACTTGGTTGGTAAGGGCCTTCAATAAGTTGTCAATCTTATTGGTCATCTCTACTTGTTGTTGATTAAATTCGGATGTGAATTTAGCTATACGAGCTTCTTGAGATGCCATAAAATTGGACATCAATCCTTCAAAGTTATTGGTACTACCATAGTTGTTGGAAGGATTGTTGTTGAAGGTACGGTTCGAGGAAGGACCGTTGGGTTGAAAACGATTAGGTGGGTTGGAAGAATTGTTTTGGGGCACGTTTTGGTTTGACTTCCACCTAAGGTTTGGGTGATTTTTCCATGAGGGGTTGTATGAATCACCGTAAGGGTTTGGCTCGGGTTTGAAAGTGTACCACTTGTCTCCCGCTCCGTCGGTACGCGAGGATGCGTAGTCCGCAAAAGCTTGTTCGGGGAGTTCCATGCAATCACGAGTGTCGTGGGGACCACTACATAATTCGCACGAAGAAGTGATTTTGTTCACTTGGCTTGAAGGTTTAGGAGCTTCGTAGGATTTCATGAGAAACTTGACTTGGTCTTCAAGTTCTATGATCCTACGGTCGGAAGTGCTTGAATTATTCGAAGGCAAAGATATTGCCTTGACCGTTTTATTCAAATCACGGGGATCATTCCAACTTTCGTTGTCATATAGAGCAAGATCTTCTAGGAGATCCCATGATTGTTCCGCACTTAGATCACGTAGCTTGCCACCGGCCGCTTGGTCAATGGTTTGCCTCGTGTGGAGATTGATGTGGTCATAGAAGATTTGGACTTGGAGCCAAAGGTCTATGCCATGATGAGGGACTTTTTGGAGTAAGTCCTTGAATCGAGTCCATGCCTCGTAGAGGGTTTCGCCTTGGCGTTGTTGGAACGCCAAGATATCATTCCTTAGCTTGGTAGTTCTCCCCGGTGGGAAAAATTGAGCAAGGAAACGAGTTGTGAGATCGTCCCAAGAGGTGATGGATCCTGCGGGAAGTCGCTCAAGCCATTGACTAGCTTGGTCCCGTAGAGAGAATTGGAAGAGACGCAATCGGGTCGTCTCTCGAGTTGCAACATCAAGGTCTATGGAATCTACGATTTTGAGGAAATCCTTGAGATGTTGGTTTGGATCTTCGGAACGAAGTCCATGGAATGCGCATCCGCTTTGCACCAACCGGATGGTGTCGGATCGCAAGGGAGTGACATTGGCTCCTTGAGTGAGCTCAATGGTGTTTCGATAGCCAAGGTGGCTAGGTCGGGAATACTCTCCTAAGGTACGGGCTCTAGGAGGTTGGTTTGGTCGTGGTTGGTGGTTTGGTTGAGGTGGGTTGTTGGGATCGAGGATGTTACCACCTTCCATGATGGCGGATGGTAATGGTTACGAACAAAAACACGAAGAAAATAGATAGACTAAAGAAATCCTAGAAAAATAAAACAAAAATATCACTAGAAAGGAATCTAGTGAGTAGACCTAATAAAATAAAAAAATTCTACCTAAACAATAACTATTCCCCGGCAGCGGCGCCAAAAACTTGATGACGTGGGATTGCGACCACGCAACAGGTTTACCTCTCAAGGGATCTTGAGAAGCTTGATATCCCACCAGGCAGTGTACCTGGTCGGTGTAGTATAGTGTAGTGGTAAGTACGGGGGGATTGATCGTTCTCTCACAGGGAATAGTGTTCGTTAGGATAGGAAAACTACTCTAAAAGGTCTAAAGGTGAAGGAAGATTATTTTTGTATTTTTATATTTTATGGAAAGCAAGTAAAATCTCGGGTTTTGGAGGAGTGGGCGGAATTATTTGCTAGTCAACTAACCCAAAAACTACAATTGCAAGAAAAATAAAATAACTAAACTATTGTGGTTGTGAAAACTTATATGGAGACAAATGTGTTTACTTAGACTTCCTTACTCCCTAACTATCTTTTACCGGTTAATTGGTGTATGTATTACTTGTGTGGATGATGGGTGTTTTCCTTAACAATTCATGGGGTGGCATACATATCTCCCCAATTCTATGAGCTCTTATCTCCTCCTACAACTATGCGTACACATAATCATAGGGATTGTAAACAGTGGCTCATGCGTTAAATACTACCTTAATAACCTAGTATGCCTTAGTTACATGTTTCTTAAGACGTTCAAGCATGTTACCATATAGGAGTATTGCCAGTTTTCTTAAGCCTAACATTGATGAAACATTCATCCCAACAAAGTAATAACACACCAATCAACCAATAATTAATAGTTAGGTTTCATTAGATCTAAGCAAACACAAGAAAAATCTAGCCTAGCATGTTAATTGAAAGACGAGCATAAGATATAATTAACCAACACATAGACATATTGATTAATTTAAGTGAGGACTTATCTTTAATTGAACATGAAGGTTTCAAGGGTGAAAAACCCTTGAAATTACAGCTAAAATCATCTTTAGGGTTTATCCCAAACTTGTACCAAAAGTTCCACCCTAATGAATGAAAAATAGGAAAATATATATAGGTTTTACATTCTGACGGCGTCAGGTTATGGGTTCTGACGCCGTCAGCTCGCCGTCATTAGGGTTCTCGGATGGCCTAGATTTACTTCTGACACCGTCACCCTTTAATTTGCTCTGGGCCGTCACTCTTTAAGTTAACACCTAACGACCTACATTCTTTAACACCTGACGCCGTCAGGTGAAAACATCTTGTTTTCTTCATAGGACATCTAGTGTAATCTGACTTCACTCATTTGTCAAAGTTGGCTGACGGCGTCACCCTGTGACTCTGACGCCGTCAGGTAGGAAATCCAGCTTCTTTTGAGACTTTGTCGTTTTCTTCACTTTTATGCTCCAAAAATGTCCAAATATGCATGTTTTCCAGAATTCTTCTCAAAAGTACCTAAAATGACAAAAGGAACGATTTAGGGCAATATTTGATCACATTTACTCGAATTAGGGCTTAAATGACCCCTTAAAACGGGTACACTTTTTGTCTCATCATGTGTTCATTGTGGTGTCGAGTCAAGAAGGGAAGGAGTATGGAAATGGTTTTCTTGTGTCTTGTGTCTTGGTGTCGAGTAAGACAAGGACAAGGAAAGGGGAAGCAACCAAAGTCGAATGACATGGTGGTGTTCGTTTGTTGAGGTATGTTGGGGTCGACAAGATCAAAGGAGAAGATTATGAATTTTGAAACTTGTGTTATGAGTTTGGGGGGGGTCGAGTTCGAATCACATAGAAAGCAAGGAAAATATTAAGTGAAAATTTTATATGTTTTGTAGTTTGGCTTTTGGTTTTTGGGCTTGGATTCGCTGTGGCCCAAGAAAGTAAGAAATAAGCCGAGTAGGCTTATGGTAGTCGTGGCCCAAAGAAAAGAAAGAAAACAAGGATTGGGCTTGGGGTGTTCTCGGCCCAAAACAAAACAAGAAAAGAAAAGATATTAGCCCGGTGGGCTCGGTGAATATCGTAGGCCCAGTTCAAAATAAATAATATAAACTATAAAATGTGGGCTCGTATTCGGGTGATAACATCTCGGTGTTGATTCGATGATAAAATATATATATAAGAAATTCGTCGGTGATCTTTATACGTACTCATACTAATATATTTTTATAAATCGTATAATAATAGTTCTCGTATATATATATCACATATCGTTCGTTCATATTTAGGTTTCGCTTCGCAAGTGGGAGTCATTCGTATTAAACTCATTGGGTGATGCCCAAGAGTGACAATCGATGATACCGGGTACTATCTCATGCATTGGGTGATCCCTATGCATCAGTTNCGTATTCGGGTGATAACATCTCGGTGTTGATTCGATGATAAAATATATATATAAGAAATTCGTCGGTGATCTTTATACGTACTCATACTAATATATTTTTATAAATCGTATAATAATAGTTCTCGTATATATATATCACATATCGTTCGTTCATATTTAGGTTTCGCTTCGCAAGTGGGAGTCATTCGTATTAAACTCATTGGGTGATGCCCAAGAGTGACAATCGATGATACCGGGTACTATCTCATGCATTGGGTGATCCCTATGCATCAGTTAACATTCAAAAGTATTTATTGGTGACACGGGTGATAATTTATATCAAAAAAAATAAATTGGCCCGCAAAAATGGCTTCGTTATCATATGTTTAAAATAAATCGATGTTTAGCATTAATAAATGACAAGGGAAATTACGAGGTATTACAGTACCCACCCGTTAGATTGGATTCGTCCCAGAATCCAGAGTCGAATCGGTGTTCGGGGCCGATTTGTCGAATAGGTGTAGATATTTGGCACGAATTTGATCCTCGCGTTCCCAAGTGAATTCAGGTCCTCTCCTAGAGTTCCATTTGACCTTCACAATGGGAATGCGGCTTTGCTTAAGTCGCTTGACTTCTCTATCCATAATCTCGACGGGTTCCTCAATAAAGTTCAACTTATCGTTGATTCGGATTTCCTTTAATGGGATGACAAGGGTTTCATCTGACAAGCACTTTTTCAAGTTCGATACATGGAAGGTGTCGTGTACTCTACTGAGTTCTTCGGGTAATTCGAGTTTATACGCTACCGGACCAATCCTCTCAAGGATCTTGAATGGTCCAACATATCGTGGGTTTAACTTTCCACGTTTCCCAAATCTAATCATCCCTTTCCAAGGTGATACCTTAAGTATTACCCTATCTCCGATTTGGAATTCCATTGGTTTCCTTCTCACATCGGCATAACTCTTTTTCCGGTCTCGGGCGGCTTGTAATCGTTTCCTGATTTGCACTATTTTCTCAGTGGTCTCGTGAACCAATTCGGGTCCTGAGATTTGAACATCTCCAATCTCGGCCCAACAAACGGGTGATCTACACTTTCGACCATATAGTGCTTCGAATGGGGCAGCCTTAATACTGGTGTAGTAACTGTTGTTGTAAGAGAATTCGGCCAACGGTAAGTGTTTATCCCAACCTTTTTCAAAATCAATCACGCATGCTCGAAGCATGTACTCTAAGGTTTGGATAGTCCTTTCACTTTGACCATCGGTCTGTGGATGGTAAGCGGTACTCATATCTAACTTAGTTCCCAAGGCTTTCTGTAAAGATTGCCAAAAGTTAGATGTGAAACGGCTGTCTCGGTCGGATATGATAGAGATCGGCACTCCATGTCGTGTAACTATCTCTTTCAGATACAGACTAGCCAGAGTGCTCATATCATCAGTCTCCTTGATTGGTAAGAAATGCGCTGATTTCGTGAGACGATCCACAATAACCCATATTGTGTCGAATCCATTCGATGTCCTTGGTAACTTAGTAATAAAGTTCATTGTAATTCTTTCCCATTTCCACATTGGTAGCTCAGGTTGAATCAATAAACTGGATGGTTTTTGATGTTCAGCCTTTACTCTTGAGCATTTCAAACATTTACCGACATACTCTGCAATGTCAGCTTTCACGTTTGGCCACCAATACAACTTCTTGAGATCCTGGTACATCTTGTCTGAACCGGGATGAATCGAATACTTTGATTTATGGGACTTATGCATGATTAGGTCACGTATTCCTCCATACAGTGGAACCCAACTTCTGTCTTTAAAACACAGTCTTCCATCTGGTTTCTTTATAAATCCATTATTGCTCTCAGGCATGCCATAAATCTTTTCATGTGGTCTATTCTCTTCCTTAAGTGCTTCAGCTTGCGCTTCAAGGATTTATGACGGTAAGGGTGATCTGATTGTCATTCCCAAAGATCTAACTCTAAGGGGTTTAATTCGTTCCTTTCTACTCAAAGCATCTGCTACTACATTTGCTTTTCCAGGATGATAACGAATTTCACAATCATAATCGCTTAGCAACTCTAACCATCGACGTTGTCTCATGTTTAACTCCTTTTGATCTAAAATATGTTGAAGACTTTTATGATCGGTGAAAACCGTACATTTAGTACCATACAGGTAATGTCTCCATAACTTAAGAGCGAATACTACCGCTCCTAATTCTAGATCATGGGTAGTGTAGTTTTCCTCATGAGGTTTAAGTTGTCGAGAAGCATAAGCTATCACCTTATATCTCTGCATCAATACGGCTCCTAATCCTTGGATTGATGCGTCGCAATACACCACGAAGTCTTCACTTCCTTCGGGTAATGCTAATATCAGGGCTTCGCACAGCTTCTTTTTCAAAAATTGAAACGCTGTTTCTTGCTCTTGTCCCCAGTCAAACTTCTTCTTCTTCTGGGTTAACTCAGTCAACGGCTTAGCAATCTTAGAGAATCCTTCAATATATCGTCGGTAGTATCCAGCAAGACCTAAAAATTGACGTATCTCGGTAGGACTAGTGCGGGACGTCCAATTTTTAACAGCTTCGATCTTGGCAGGATCTACGTAAATACCTTTACTGTCAATCACATGCCCAAGAAATTGTACTTTCTCAATCCAAAATTCACACTTGGAGAATTTAGCGTACAATTTCTCCTCTTTGAGCAGTTTCAGTATGGTTCTCAGATGTTCAGCATGCTCTTCTTTGCTTCGGGAGTAGATAAGAATATCATCGATGAATACAATCACGAATTTGTCCAAGTAGGGTTTGCACACTCGGTTCATTAGGTCCATAAATACAGCGGGTGCATTTGTTAAACCGAACGGCATTACTTGAAACTCATAGTGACCGTATCTCGTCCTGAAAGCTGTCTTAGGGATATCCTCTTCCCTAACTCTCAGTTGATGATAACCTGACCTTAGATCAATCTTCGAGTAAACGCTCGATCCTTGCAATTGATCAAACAGGTCGTCGATTCTCGGCAATGGGTAACGGTTCTTCACAGTAAGTTTGTTCAACTCACGATAATCGATACACATTCTGAAGGTTCCATCCTTCTTCTTTACAAATAACACCGACGCTCCCCATGGTGACGAACTAGGGCGAATAAATCCTTTATCTGACAATTCCTGCAATTGCTCAGATAACTCTTTCATCTCAGAAGGTGCTAACCTATAGGGTACTCGTGCCACGGGTGCTGCTCCAGGCACCAAGTCAATCTGAAATTCCACTTGACGTGCTGGCGGTAAACCAGGCAAATCCTCGGGAAATACTTCAGGAAAATCTTTGACTACCGGCACATTCTCAAGTCGCTTCTCCTCCGACTTCTTTTCCGTGACTTTAGCCAAAAAGGCTTGACATCCTCGTTCGATGTACTTCACGACTTTAATGCAAGAGACAATGTTTAGACGTGTTTTACTCTGATCGCCGCAGATGATTAAGGTTTCGTCTCCGAGTGGAATGTGCACGACTCTCTCGTCACATATAATCCTAGCGTGGTTCTTGGATAACCAATCCATTCCTATGACGACGTCGAAACTACCAAGTCTAATTGGCATAAGGTCTATGGCGAAGGGTTTGTTAAGTAGGTGTAGGGTACAACCCTTGATGACGATGTTAGTGCTTACTAGCTCTCCATCGGCTAGTTCGATTTTGTAGAAGGTATTAAGTTTGGTCGGGGGAATATTAAGTAGTGAGGCTACAGAATTAGATACGAAACTTTGATCGGCTCCAGAATCAAATAAAACTTTAACGAAGCGATTGTTAAGAAGGAACGTACCCGTGACGACGTTCGGATCGTGTTGTGTGTTTCCATCTCCTAACACGTATGCTCTAGCATGTGCTGTGTGGTCCTTGTTGGGGCAGTTACGCTTGTAGTGGCCCTTTTCTCCACAAGCATGGCATACTACCGTCACAGGTTGCAAGTTAGCTCCTGTAGCTTTGCAATCCTGAGTCTTATGACCGGTCCTTAAGCATCGTCCACATTTGGGATAATACGGTCCACGGTGACGCATCTTACACTTGTTGCATAGCGGGTCTGGTCCGCCGTATCCAGGGTTTCCGGTGGGTGCAGCAACATAAGCCTTGGCAGCTTCTTGTCGGCGGTTTTGTCGGTTATGGTGGTCATTCCGTTCTTGGTGATAGTTACGGGTGTTGTTGTTTCGGCTACCATTACGATTGTTGTTGTTGATTGCCCTACGATAATCAAACTTCCTTTTCTGATCGTTGTTTCCTTGAGCAGCGTTACGCTTAATTTCTCTGTCAAGCAACCTTTGGGCAATTGACATTGCTTCTTCCAAAGACTGAGGCTTTGACGAGGTAACGTTTCCTTCAATGCTCCTGGGCAAACCTTCAATGTACTTCTCTAACAACTTCTCCAAATCCGATACCTTTGAAGGACAGAGCAGAGCAAGCTCCTGAAACCTTCTGTCGTAAGCTTTAAGGTCGTTTCCTTTCACAACCAAAACATGAAACTCATCCTCAAGTTTCTTGATCTCTCCCCTTGGACAGTACTTTTTCAACATCTTCTCTTTAAAGTCAGTCCAAGTGATCTGATGGGCTTCTTCAATGCCTATCTTTTGAGCAGTAGCGTTCCACCAGGATAACGCATCTTCCAATAAGGTTCCTGTAGCAAACGAGACTTTGTTTTCAGCGGCACAACCGCTTCTCACAAACACAGTCTCGATTCTCTCGAACCATCGAGCAAGTTCTGTTGCTCCTTCAGTTCCTTTAAAGTTAGCAGGTTTACAAGCCATGAAATCTTTGTAGCTGCATTTGCGAGTTGTGGAACTCTCAATCTCTGCAGTAGGTCGGACTTCACTACTTGATCTCGCCTGCTGCTCTAATGCTGCAGCAACTCTATCAGCAATCAGCTTTCTGATAGCAGCCTGAGTCATTGCGGGAGCGGGTGCGGCGACAGGTGTGGCGGCAGGTGCGGTCTTCCTAGGGGCCATAATTCTATAAAAATCGCAAGTGCATGGGTTAAACTTCGGTCGTCGGTCTCATCTCAATCAAAAGAAAAATCATAATAGTCGAGATCATCACAAATATATCACAATCACACCATGGATACATACATCATCATAAACCATATCATTCATATATAATTATCACGAAATGTAACAACACACATGGAAATTATAATGAAACTCNACTTCGGTCGTCGGTCTCATCTCAATCAAAAGAAAAATCATAATAGTCGAGATCATCACAAATATATCACAATCACACCATGGATACATACATCATCATAAACCATATCATTCATATATAATTATCACGAAATGTAACAACACACATGGAAATTATAATGAAACTCAATATGGTGATTCACAAGGGTACAACGTAAGCTCAAACAACTAGAACAACATAGATTAATATCATTATAGTACAATCGTAACCAACACAAGGTTTTAATAATTGTTACATTGTTACAAAACAATACAATACATAATTATTAATGCCACGCAGGGCAAGTTAAGATGTCTAAGTACGTAGTGATACGTCATAAATCTATGATACTCAAGGTGTGCCTCCTGATCTACGCTCTAGCCCTCGGATAATCCTGATCATCTCCAACATCTCTACATCTCTAGACCTCTCTCTGGCCTGAACCTCCTCAAGAGTAGTGCTGAGTGTATGTATGGTGGCACTAGCTGCGGCCAACTCCTGTGTCTGATGCTCCAACATCTGTTGTGTCATAGTAGCAATATCCCTCAACTCCTGTATCTCCTGACTCTGAGCATCTAGTCGGTGACCAAACTCGGCGACAGTATCTATAGACTCCTCGATCTCAGCGCCCATCAGCTGAAATACCTGCTCTAGAGCTACTCGGTGTACCACAAGGTTTGTGACCTCCTCCTCGATGTTCGCTACTCGCTCGAGAGAAATCTCCTCTATGGCACTCACAATCTCATCGATACGATCCTCATGCCTAACCAATCTAGCAGCCAACAATGGGATAGTGTGGTGCATCGGTTCTCCAGTGACCGGTAGCACAGCTGTGGAACTCTCTCCAAGCTCCTCAGCTCTCGGGGATCCCTCAATAAATCTCCAAAGATGGATGGCCTCTAACAGAAATGACCATCTCCGGGCATCAACCCTCCTATGGGTATCAGGGGATGGTGTGGTCTCAGCGGTGGCAGGTGGGGATGAAGAAACATNACCGGTAGCACAGCTGTGCAACTCTCTCCAAGCTCCTCTGCTCTCGGGGATCCCTCAATAAATCTCCAAAGACGGATGGCCTCTAACAGAAATGACCATCTCCGGGCATCAACCCTCCTATGGGTATCAGGGGATGGTGTGGTCTCAGCGGTGGCAGGTAGGGGTGAAGAAACATGAGACGGAGTGGGAGACGGAATCGGTACTGTGGTGGTCTGAGTATAGAATACAGTAGGTGGTGGCATAGGTGGCAAGACCTCAGAAGAGTGGGGTGTGGTGAAAGTAGGTAACATGTAGGGATGTGGCTCAGGTAGTGGAGAACGTGGCGAAGGTGGTGATGGAGATAATGGTGGTGTGGAAACTGGTGGTGGTGGTACAAAAGTAGGTGATCTACGGACTCGTTTCCGAGCCGTGAAACGATGAGTACAACCATCAGGGCGATATTTGAAGTTCTCTATAAAAGGCTCAGGTTCGAAGGGCTCAAGAACTCGAACACGCTTGCGCCAGCGAACCGGTGCAGGCAGGGGTGGTGGTGGAGTGGATGAAGCAGTGTCAGAAGAATCCGAGTCGGATGACTCGTCATCAGCCTCTGATCCAGAGTGATGGCTGGGAGGTGGTATGGGGCAATCATCTACAGCCAAGAACTGCTGCGATTGAAGGTACAGATCATACAGATACTGATCATACGTCATGGGTCCAATGAGGGGACGATAAAATGGTCCATCAGCATATGAGTCAACAGGTGTCTAGGCGTCATCACCCTCCTCGAAGGGCTCGGTCTCTCCAGATGTGTTCCCGGATGGGACGGCAGAAAGGATAGGGTAAACAGGTAAGGTAGAGTCAGATAAGATGACGGTAGGGATACGGGATGATGCCGGTGGTGCGTCATCGCTGTCAGATAGTATGATAACGGGAGGTGACATGGTACTGTAATATCCCAATAATAATAATATAAGTCATTCTACATAGTGCTACACATGCAATCGGCATAATGCTAAAATAAATCTCAGTGTCATGTACATGTTAAATCAAACCTTTAAGCATGATGTCGACAAGCGCTGGCACGGAGGGCACAAAGTAGTATGGTGTAAAATATTTCGTTTTGAAAATCATGTGGTTATAGTCCAAAAATTTTTCATTTGGTTCTCTATAACCATGGCTCTGGACCAATCTGTAACACCCCGAAAATTTTATGAGCAACGGAAGTCTAATTCGGGGTAATTACGTCATAGGTTCATCGTCATAATCATAGAAATAATTCAAAAGATAAGTTTTATATCATTCAATGAAAACTCAAATATTCAGAGTTACAAAACATTTTCCAAGAATGGAACGTTTCACAAAAGAGTGGTGAGTTTGAAAAGAATGATATGATTATTCCATAGAAAAGGGAGGTCCTGTGTGCCCTTTTAGCCAGCTCCGTGCCATCATGCCTCTTAGTTACCTGAGATAAACATGCTAAAACCATCAACACAAAGGTTGAGTGAATCCATAGTAGTTTAATTGTAAATAGTGTGAACACAAGTCAAGTATTTTAGAAATCAACAATCAAGGTAGATTGGCCTTGATTAACCGGGTGACATATATGTACTTAAACATATATCGGGTGACAATATTGCTCATATGCCTCACGAATCTCAAGCCTTAACATCGCGTCGACATATCATAAAAGATAGTAACAATCACTTACATACAAAGAATGCAAATGACAAAAGGGGCCCTCGGTGAATAGAAATGTGCAAAATTTCTATGTTTCCTCGAATATAGCACATCTCCTACCAAGTAATCACCTTGGTAGAGATAGGCTGCCATTCCGATAGATCTACCAACTATATTCGCGCTCACTCGCAAGTGATTAAGGTTTGTGAAATGAGGGACTTGTTGCACGGGTCAACTTAGGCAATATTCGGTAATTCATCGCATACATAAAAATACTTTTGTTCTATTTATCGCATGTATCTCCCCACGGGGTTTTAAAAACAATTTAAAAGGTGGGACTATAAACTCACCTGTGAGGTATTAACTTCGGTAGTAATCAACAAGACTCAGATAGTACCCAAACAATAACGGTGACTTGCTACGAATAGCAATGAATGATCTCCGACTCGCGACCTAAAT
>LBNU01007140.1:72246-88346 GCA_014162995.1 Artemisia annua
CTGCGTTTGCACTTTTTCAAAAGAACTATTAAGAAGATAAACTTTAACCTCTTCATCTTACAGGTCTGAACACATACATTGGGATAAAATAACATGTGTTCCAATCTCTAATGAGCTTTCCACATTGAATTCAGCCTCTAACGTTGTATTAGAAGGGAATTGGGTATCTCACACTTAGAAGATTTAATGGACTGTTCATCCCTATTACCGACTTATTCACTAAGTCCATTGCAAACCACTTTGTCAAGTGGTAAGTTATTGATAGCGGAGGTTCACTATCTCAACGCATAACACATGGTAACAAGACTTTTAAACATAACACAACGTTTATTAACAAGTCTTTCAACCATTTTACTTCTTTAGAACAAGAAGTCAAACACAATAAATCATGATGTTACATTGAATAAGTTGTACAATATACTACTTTGATCCCTAGACATTACATCCACACCAAGTATAAAATCAAATACTTATGGATGATATTCTTCTTGATTACTACCCCAACTTACATCCGCTTATTGTTATAATGCTTAAGGAATTTTTGTTGTAATTGAAACTGCAATAAATGGTTCCAATTAAGTGCTAGAGCACTTGTGTCATACGATCCACATATTAAAAAGTGATGACACAATATAGATCAGTATAGAACGTATTTACATCTGTCCAATATTCCGATTCCAAAACATGGACAAATGACTTGTTCAAATCAATTGTTGGTCACAACAAGGAATTTATAGTATCCATAATTCCTAACCAAACCTTTGATTTCATATATATGTCTAATCACATACAACAATCTCCTAGCCAATAATAAATACATATTAGCAAGAACTGGAAAAATTGTACATCCCATAACATGTAATTAATTTTCCAAAGTTTCAAATTTATGTTTTGGGGATCAATGTCTGATTTGGGTTCCCTACCAAGTGATAAACACTTCCAAAAGAAAACTAATTGCATAAATAACTGCTTCTTTTCAATTACATAAACAATCATTGATTATCATGACCCGAATACCAACAAATGAATACAATATTTTATGTGATAACCATGGGGTATCTTGTATTTATTAAAGACAAGAACAAAGACATCTGAATTCTGGATACTAGAGAGGTCATATGATAAAGATCTTGGGAGATGCGAGAATAATAGAGGAGTATTTGGTATGATAAATGGTGAATCAAATGAAGGAACAAGCCACATTGATTTATTATGTAGAAATCAAAGAGGGAATACTAAAATACTATATTATTCAGATTCAACTAAACATTTGACATTACAAGACATTAAATAGAAAAGAAACAACCTAACCCTAAGTGCAAGACGGGCTTAAACAAGTGGGTCGGCCCTATAGGCTTATTAACTAACACCCCCTCTCAAACTCACAATGAAGAAAACTCCGAAATCAGATGGACAGGTGCAGACAGACAAATGCAGATTCAACAGCAGAGAGATCCGAACAGGGGTAGACGAAGAGCAGAAGCAGCAGACAGATACAGATTCAGCGGCAGAAAGATCCAAACAAAGGTAGACGAAGATCAGATTCAGGTAGCAGACAGATTCAGACAGGCATATGCAGATTCAGACAGATTCAGATTCAGACATGTTCATATTCAAATTCAGATTCAGACAGATTCAAATTCAGATTCAGACAAAACCAGGTGGAACCAGATGCAGAACCGCATGTGAAATGCGGAACCAAACAAAACCAATTTCCAATACCAATACTAATACAAACTTTCGATACCACAACGATCGAAACCGCTAACCAAACAAAATCGCCAAATAAAGTCAAGCCAAATAACCAAAACCAAACAATCCAAACAAACCAATATATGTTATTGATGCTGAGATGCTACACATTACTATTGAAGATATAGTCGGATTAGTTAAGACTATAACATCACCGTCACCAACACCGGTGCAAAAGCAAATTACGCAACAACAATCCAATAATAAGTAATAGCCCGATGCGAAAACTAATACAAGTTACCAATACCGTTACCAATGTTAACAAAAATTCCAATAGCCCCAATGAACGAACTATAAACAAAATATCTAATCGAATTTAGCAATCTAGAAATCAAACCAACCAAAAGCTATTCGATCATAATACGCCAAACATACTTTTACTCTTTAAACCAATCAAATAAATCTTGTAAGACCCACCAACCTTTTTCATCCATGTGCTAAACTGCTAATGATACACGATCAGGTTTATTATAAGTGAATATCATATTGATTACTTTTACAATAACCAACCGACCAAAGATTTAACAAATAACAGTCACGGCAAACGGCGGCAACCAAATCTGAATCGTTTTTTTTTCTCTCTTCTTCTTCTTCATATTCAACCTGGCTCTGATAAGAAATCAAAGAGGAATACTGAAAATTCAACTAAACATTTGACATTACAAGAGATTAAATAGAAAAGAAATAACCTAACCCTAAGTGCAAGATGGACCTAAACAAGTGGGCCGGCCCTATAGGCTTATTAGCTAACATATTAATACTTATGAGTACGCATTTTTGATTCATCTTTATTGAATTCTGATGCATATATATAATTGCATGATAGATATGATAACATATGGTATAACTTGATTAATTTAGTTATGTGTCAAAATGAATAATCACAACAACACATACACTATTCTCTATGTTTTGCTCAATTTCTTAGGCCTAGACATTGAGTGTGTTCTTGTCTTATCTCAATACGAATTTCGTAGATAGGGTTGAAATATTGTATTCGTAAAGTGAACTATACAAGATTCAAGAATTATCCAAGCAATCATTGATTATCATGACCCGAATACCAACATAGAATGGATCCAAACTAGTCAATGATGTACGGGTGTCCACAAAAGAAAAAAACTTAAAGTCGAATCGAACCGAACTGGTTTAGAAATAAATCTTTATTTGAAATTGGCTTTTGGATAAATCTAAATCAAATCTGAATTAAATAAATAGTTGCGGTTTAGTTTTGATTTAGCTAAATGAAACTAAACCGAACCATGATTTACTTAATCTAGCATAACACATAGGATGTACTAAGTTAAGACAATGACAACTATATAATGATCTACTTTAACAAAGATATATAAGTTTAAGATTTGTAAGTAAATAACACGTAGGATATATACTTTTCAATGTTTAATTCTTTTTATTAGATGAATCAAATCTTACAAAGTGAAAATTAGTAAACGAATATACACTTAGTTGAATGACAAATGTTTTCTTTCAACAAATTCTAGAAATATTTTGAAAAATCACATTTACTCTCAACAAACATTCTTTTATACAGGCGTCCACACGTTAGTTACGTGAGTCCATTTTGACTTGTCGAGTATTACATGGGTTAGTACTCATTCTATAAAATGTTTCTATTCTAATTACAATTCAAAATTGGCTTTAGTGAATGATTGTGTATTTTCATAACGTTATACTTACTTTTGTATTATTTTGCAAAGTACTTAATTCCACTTTAATTTGTATTGAGATGTGCCTTTTAAGATTCAAAATACTTTGAGATATATTGTTTCTTATCATGTTTGCTAAATCAACGAGACTTTGTTATATCTCGTTGACCCAATAGTTGTCTTTATATAATCATATCTTCATGTGTTATACTTGCTGATATCGAATCAATAAGACATAATGTATTTTCAAGTACAAAGTAATATTTTGACTCGTTGAAGTGTCGCTTATAAAACAACGGACAACACTCAATCATATCATATCAGTAAGAAAACCAACTTATATTTATTTTTTATGTTTAAATATATTTATTTTAATGTAACTAAATTTTTAGAATTCAACTATGTTTAAAAATGAAAGCATGTAGTAAAATTGAAGATGAAAGGTAAGGTTCATGCCCCTAATGTTCATTAGTCGGCAAAACACTAACAAGCGTAGAAAAAAGAACCACAAGTAACAACTCAATTAACTTCATTGATAAGTAGCCATAGAAATCAATGTTTTAAAACCCGGGTTTTTAATTGACCCGACCGAGTCACCGGTTCACCGGGTCAGTGGTTCAACCGGTTCAACTGCCGGGTCAAACCGGTTTTAGGCCAAATGAAAAAATCACCCATATTTCAATTGTTCGTACACAGAAAAACATATCACACACTTTCAGTTTCCAAAATAATAACAATACAATATCAGATAAGTTTATTGGAAGCAGTATTCATATATTGTTTTTAAACATCCAACAATAACATTTGTGTAAATTAGTTTTATAATTTATAGAAATACCCTCATTTCAATAAGCACAATTTAAAAAGTATATTTGACTACATGGTATAGACTATAGATATCATCAAACTAGAATACTAGATCACCACTAGGTTGGCTTAGCAAAGTATCACCTCAAACCTACATCTGAATATTTCTTTCTTCTCATTCCACCTTTTTTTTAGCAAAACACAAACTCTTTCATAAACGTCTTCACCCATATACTGATCCGGTGATTCCCATTTTCAATCATCACCACCACGTCATGTTACTCTACGCTAACGTACAAAAGATTGAAAGTGTTGTCGGTCTATAACAATATTAGAAAGTGTGGCTCAATTATGCAAACAACAATGTCCGAATACATCATCTGTTACATCAATCTCTTTCTGTTTCTTTCATATAAGCCTTGACCCGTCCGGTTTTACAAAACCAGGTCGACCCGGGTCATGAGAAACCCGCTGGTTTAATCCGGTTCCGAAACAGCCAAAAACCCGTTTACCTCCGGCCCGGTCTCCCAACCGGTTCCCGGTTCAACCGGTTCAACCGGCCGGGTTGACCCGGGTTTTAAAACATTGATAGAAATTGATAGATTGTCTAAGACATCCATGACTTGTCAAACTAACAGACAGTGATGATTGCACACACGTAGTACACACATGCAACAATGAAAAGTTATGTGTTAGCAAATCAGCTATCTTGCATACATACCACCGTTTACATAATATTGCACAACCGCATTTCCTAACTACGTATATGCATGGACGAAGCTTTGTAGAGCACGAGCGGGTTGTGGTCCCCCAAATTTAAAACTACTCTATGTATTTTTATGTATTTAACCTAAAAAAGTAATATGCTAAAAATAGAATTAAAGGCTTGGCCCTTTCGAAGTTAAAAAAATTGTATTTTGGCCCTAACTTTCATCTTATATGCAAATGAATCTTATTCGAGTCATCTTTAACAACATAACAAATAAACATCAACATGGATAGAACTAAAACAAAGATTAATCGGACGCACTTTAGAAAAAGTCAACTAAACAAGACTAGAAAAGAAAGAGAAAAAAAAACGACATGGTCTTATTTTATTAGATAATTGGGTTAATGTGCAAGCCTAATTGTGGGTTTAGGCTTTATGAGATTTAGGGTTTAAGTATCTTATTGCCAAAGCTACGTGTCTATATAAATAGACATGAAATGTAAAGCATTCATTCAATAATACTCTTTTACTATTTGGTATCAGAGCTCTAGGTTTCATCCTCGGACCTTGTCAACCACCTTTAGCCACCCCATCAAAGCCTAGCCACCGCCGTTTATGGGTACTTAAAAATACCCGAGCCACTGATTCCGCCATGGCTCTCAAAGCGCAAGAAGTTAAGTAACGTTTTCCAAGGTTAGTGGTCGTGGCTTCGTAACTAAATCCTGAAGAAAAGCATATCTTAATCGTAACTGTAGCCACAACAACACGCCGTCACATGCCGGAACAAGAAGCTGTATTCAGACAACAACAATCATTTATTGTTTTGCTTATAACTCTCTTAGAGTTAACTGACGCTGTTAGCAACTGTGGATTCTTAATTAAATTCTGAAGAAAATCATGCCAGAGTCGCTGCCTTCACTGGTTGGACGCTCCGTCACGCACCATTATAAGTCAAGACAGTCGCCAAAAAGAGAAAAAAAAAATCACTCTTTCTCGGATTACGCTACCGGGTACCTATCAAAGTATTGATTCTTTTTTATCAAGATAAATATCTTTAGATTCATTTTTATCAAGAAAATCATGCCAGAGTCGCTGCCTTCACCAGTTGGACTCTCCGTCACGCGCCGTTATAAGTCAAGACAGTCGTCAAAAAGAAAAGAAAATCACTCTTTCTCGGATTACGCGACTGGGTACCTATCAAATCTTTATTTTTTTAATCAAGATAAATATCTTTAGATTCCTTTTTATCTTTAGTTTTACTTTTAATAAATATATTTTTTTCCAATTCGGATTTCGCCATTCGAATAGCGGGAGAGTATTAGACAATAGACGGCCCAAGCCCAGTTGTGGGCTTTGGGTTTGTTAGGTTTTTTATTATACATAATCTATAAATATTGGATTATTATTAAAGGTTAGGTTGTGAAGAATGTTCAACATGTATTAGATATCTAGGTTAAGGCAAGCCTAATTTTGGGTTTAAGCTCTATTAGGCTTAGGGCTTAGGCTCGATAGACGAACCCAAGTCCGGTTGTGGGATTTGGGTCCTTTTACTAGCCACCAACGGGTTCATCATTCAACAATGTAACTAAAATAGCGGGTCTAATCTTGAGACCTAGTCGGCCATCATAAGCCGCTCCATTTGTGTCATCCGTCAAACCTTTTTGTCTCCCTTTTCAAAACATAAACCGGTCTAAGCTTATAATCAGGCTCTTAACCTAGTTATTTAATAGATTTTGCACTTAGTTGACACTATGTTGCAAAAGTCAATGAGTATCTCAAGACCCTGTTTCCGTCTCTAAACACCAAACTTTACATAGCAACCTAGTAAGCAATGGCGTAGGATAATAGGGGCAGGAAGGGGTGGTGGCCCCCCCTAAAATTTTCATGAGTACTACCAACTTTCAGTAAAAGTATGCAATATTTTAACATATTTTGAGTTACAGTCCCTTTATAATGTTATAACAAAGAAAAAAGCCTATAAAATGTCAAATTTATGTAAAAGAACCCCTCATTCATATCATTCCAACATCAATTTTTATGTTTTATCGGAAGTATTCAATGTTAGTTTATTGTTAATATTGATCTCGTCTGTTATTTGTTATATGACTTTTGTCTTGTTTAAAGTTGAATGAACCATATAGACTATTTCTTAAGTTCTTAATCAATGGTACCACTTAAGAAAATCTTTTTTTTGAAAACAACATTTTACGCTAGGATATTTCGACCCCGCAATTGATATGCTCAAGCTCCGCCACTGCTAGTAAGTCAGTAGACCTACACGAAGCATGATATACAATTATAACACATGAACATACAATTGTCGTACAATTTCCTTATAAATTTATCATTGACTTATGAGTTATGACTTTGACACTTGAAAACATTAAAAGTCAAAAGGCCCTTTATGCATTACCACTATATGTGGTTGGCCGTTTGAAGGAGTCAACAAGAGATTTACATAGCCATAGAAAATAACAATCATAACTTTCAATAAATTAACAAAAATAATGTCAAATGTAGTCCAAGTGATATAAATATATTGGCCGTATGCATTTATTTCCTAAAGTTCTAAGAAATTGCGTCTTATAGTTACAACACCGACCAATGTATTCGGGTAAACCCCTAACAAAGTAACAATACTTTGATGTCAAACCATGCAACGAAACTACACATGCATGTCTTTTTCACAGAAGAAAACAATCAACATTTAAGTTTCCAGTATAATCAAGTCAACAAATTAAATCTTTCATATCACGAGTCCAGTGTCTATATGTAACGTTTAAGATCATATCTATGGACATAGCAACCATACTCTAATACTAGCTAGTTCAGTTTATAACTATGTTATCCTCAAGGTTGTTACAACCTTGTCGTCAGCTAACATTTTACGAGATTCAGCTAGCGACGGAAAATTTTGACGAGTCCTTGGTGATAGGCCGTGGGGGATTTGGCAAGGTATACAAAGGAACAATCAATATTGGTGCAAATGTTAAGAGTACTGTTGCTATTAAGCGGCTCGATTCAACTTCTAATCAAGGAGCATCAGAGTTTTGGGCTGAAGTTAAGATGCTTTCGAAGTTAAGGCATTGTAATTTGGTATCTTTGATTGGTTATTGCAATGATGGCCAAGAGATGATCCTCGTTTACGAGTATATGCCTCTTGGAACCCTTGAAGATCATCTCCACACACGTCTAAGCTGTATAACTTGGGTGAAAAGACTCAAAATATGCATAGGGGCTGCTCGTGGCTTAGATTATCTTCACACTGGCACCGGTATTGAGCATGGAGTTATACATCGTGATTTCAAGAGCTCTAATATTTTGTTACACGATAGTTGGGAAGCTAAGATTTCGGACTTTGGGTTGTCCAAGGTAAGCCCGAGGAATCAGCCATCTACTTATGTCAACACTTTGGTTAAAGGTACATTTGGATATCTAGATCCAAATTACTTTCAAACTGGTAGGCTGACTAGAAAGTCTGATGTGTATGCATTCGGGGTGGTACTATTTGAAGTCTTGTGTGGTAAACGAGCAGTAGATAGTACTCTTGACGAGGAACATATGGGTTTTGCTTCATGGGCCCAAGATTCTATCAAAATGGGTAGACTAAAACAAATTGTTGATTGTAATATGAGAGGGACAATCTCGTCAAAATGTTTAAGAAACTTTGGACAACTTGCAAATCGATGTTTGCATAGCGACCCAAAACAACGCCCAACAATGGCCCAGGTTGTTGTTAGTCTTGAGTCTATACTAGCCTTACAGGAGACAGTCTATAGTGCATTGCGCCCTTCGGGCATGCCAATCTTTGGTAGAAAGTTGCTGAAGTTTATTCTTCCATTCAATAGGGAAAACTCAGGTTTGATATATCATATTTTCGCGTTTTCTGTTTTGTTAAGCTCATTTAGAAACATATTAAAACAAATCTAGCTTCTCTGGAATGTTTTTTTACAAAGAACTGAAGAAGTATTTACAAAATATCTCTATGTGATAATTGTATATATGTAGGCAGAAATAATTTAGCAAGATTTGTTTAAACTGACATGTTATATTTTTTACTTGAGTAATACAGTAATTAATAAACCATGCATGTGTCCATAATAGACACTGCGCTATTTATCGAATATTGAAAGTTTGGTCGATTTTAATAGGTTATTTGGGCTTGGAGAGAGATAACAGTGTCAAAGAAGTTATCAATAATCATCGTTTACCATCAATTGTTGAAGAACAACCTTCTTTCTCATATCTTGAAGCCGATAATTCAAAAGAAAATGACAGTGTCTGGGCTGGTGATGATATTAATAAGTCACTCCCTTCAATAGAGGGATTACAAGTTTCAGGAGAAGCTATTCCAGGTCATGAAATCCAAGCATGTGGATACGCTGTAAATGGGACAACGTGTTGTGCTTTCAGGTGGGTTCGCCAGCTTCAAGATGGATCAATTAGCTACATTGAAGGAGCGACGAATCCTGTGTACATTGTCACAGCCGATGATGTAGATAGATACATTGCCGTAGAAGTCCAACCAACAGATGGCAGATACAGGATGGGAAAGCTCGTAAAATACTTTGCTAATGAAGGCCAGAAGATCACTTGTGATCCTATTATGCTTGGTGAAATTCAGAAAAACTTTAACCTAGGCCGTGCGAAATTTAATTTGTCTCTTTGGAAGAGCTCTTCTGAGATTTGGGTACCAGCTACCTTGGAGATCAAAAGTAGTAGTTACAAAATTAAGCTTAATGGACCTAATGGTAGTATTATCTATAATGAGAAGTATACACCAAACACAGTTATAAGTCTACCAACAGAAAAACAGTTTGAGTTCTCAATTATTGATAGTGAGGGCTTTGTGAGATACATGCAGACAGATTATACTTCAACCGATATTAATTGTTCAAGAGACGTGATTGTTCTAACAATGAGGTTATTTAAACAACGAGTCATCGACAATAAGAGGAGGGCTTAATTACTTCTAAAGTAAGTGTTTTGTTGTTGTATAGAGGCTCGTTACATGCATTTATACTATATATTTATTCATACTTAGTTTCAGTTTTAGGTTGCATCGATCTAGGCTACCAATATGAGTATTTACAGCATGGGAACTCTCTTGTTATGTTAGTTCCAACTGCAATAGTTTTGACAAACATACCCTCTCCCACTCATGGATTGCTTGGCTTAATTGGATTTTATATCTTGTTTCTGCCGCATGTAATACTCCGTATGTTGTGAAATGTGAATTGCTCTTTTCTAGTTACTTGATAGTTTTCTAATAAAATTTACAAAGGCACGCTCGGTGAAGATCAGTCCTATCGCATTGCGCGGCTCTTCTCCACACGAACAATAAGTTTAATCCGAATTGGTTAAAGTTGTAACAATCTAGTGCATCTTGCTTATTTTGTTCTATATTATCTCCGGCGTTAAAAGAAAGATTGATATGGATAATTAGATATTTGTAACATGTTTTGGTTTTCTGTTTCAGATTTTTAAATTTCTAATCACTCAAAAAAATTTATACTAATTGTTTCTCAAAGTATCAACCAACTTCTGGTACTGAGAATTAAAACACACATTGAATGCAAACATCAAACACCTCATGAATGAGTCCTGCACATATTCACTCACGTTCGTCACTGCATTTAGCCATTTATTCAGTCACGTTCGTCACTGCATGTAGCCATTTAAAACACTCTGATCAAGGTCCCGGCATAGGTCCGGCAATTATGACATACACGCTTAGAAAAAGTTATATTCTTAAAAAAATTTATCTTGGTCATGTTCTTTCCTATATTAATTAGACAAATAATTTTCTGTTCAGTTAATTCACAACCATATCCTGACATGAACAATGAAACTCTTTTTTTAAACGGAAATTTTGTTATGACACTAGCAAAAAGCTAGACTGAAAAACAAATGCATTCAAAGTACACAAAACGATACGACGTCAATTCTAAAAACCTTACCCTAGCAAGAAAAACCGCCTAGCTATTAGAACTTCTCGACGACTCGCTAAAATCATAAAAGAAAATCCACATCGATCGATTTTTTTTTCCTAGAATGTCTAGATTTTATTAACAGCACAACGGAAAACTGAAACCTCGTCTTCATCAGAGAATCTAAAATGTTACATAGATTTGTCAAGTGATAACCGTTGCTATATTTTATTTTTCCTTTCGTAGCGTATTCGAATAAAACTAAAATACCAAAAACATATTGCTCAGTGGCTGCTTACTATTCAATCGAATAATGCTATAATTATAGTAGGTCCTAGAGAAAACAATATATTAAAAAATATCATAAATGCAAACACGATAAATATCATACACCCATTCATATCTAAATGTCACAATTCTTCATCACTTCATTTCTATCACACTATCATGAGAAAACAAATCTTAGGCGGAACAATGTTGGAGTCCGGCAACAAGAAAAAGATTATCTTGGCGGTTTTTGCTGTAGTCCTACTTGTCTCGGCCGTTATAGGCATTGTTGTCGGAGTTAACTCTAAGTCTAAATCCGACAACATCAGAGAGACTACAGCTCACGGTATTATCAAATCATCATGTAGCGTAACCCTCCACCCGGATCTATGCTACTCAACACTTGCCAACATCCCCGAAATAACTAAAAAAGTCCAAACACCAAAAGACGTAATCGAGCTATCTGTAAACAGAACCAAAGAAATAATTGAAAGAAACTACTTCACCATCAAGAAAATTACTTTGAGAGCCAATCTCACGAAACGCGAGAAAATTGCGTTGCATGATTGTTTAGAAATGGTTGCGGACACGCTTGAGGAACTGAAAGAAGCAGTTCAGTTCCTCAAGACGTATCCAACGAAAAAAGGTATTCGGAAACATGTGAACGATATTTTAACATTAATGAGTACTACCTTAACTAACCAAGAAACATGCATTGATGGATTCTCCCACGATAAGCATGATAAGCAAGTGCGTGAATCACTTATCGCGGGAGAGATCCATGCAGGGAAGTTGTGTAGTAATTCGTTGGCCATGATCAAGAACATGACTGATACTGACATGGCCAACGAATCTGAGGTTAAGGAGAGGAAGTTAACCGAGGATGACGTGGATTGGCCTGAATGGCTATCTGTTGGGGACCGTAAGCTGTTACAGTCTGGAACTGTAACACCTAACGTCGTTGTGGCAGCAGACGGAAGTGGGGACTATACAACCGTTTCTGCTGCTGTTGCGGCTGCTCCTAGTTCTAGTTCGACTAGGTATGTGATTAGGATTGCGGCTGGTGTTTACCGTGAAAATGTGAATATTCCAAGTGGTAAACAAAACTTGATGTTTTTGGGTTCGGGAAGAACTACGACGATAATCACAGGAAGCAGGAGTGTTGCTGGTGGTAGTACTACATTCAATTCCGCTACTGTCGGTTAGTAACATTTGTATCTTTTACCACCAAACTATTCAATTATTCATGTTTTTTTGGCATATGCACATGTTCACATATCTAGAGTTACTCCAATGTCTGGCTTATTAGTACTAAATGACCAAGTTGTTAGTTAAAGTCTTAACAAAAGCAAATATGAGTTAGTGTTTGTTATAGAAATATAGTAATTGATATCTACACTTTTATTGGTTGATCTTATTGTTTCCATATATACTTTTCAAGTGTAGATATTTGTTTTTTAATCTTACTGATATAGTGTTATACGTTATTTACTTTTTTACCATATATTGTATGCAATGTATATATGCAGCTGCTGTGGGTGCTGGATTCCTGGCACGAGATATTACATTCCAAAACACAGCCGGGCCTTCTGGAAACCAAGCTGTGGCAATACGGGTTGGGTCAGATCTATCCGCATTCTACCAATGCGACATGATAGCATACCAAGACACTCTTTATGTCCACTCCAATCGTCAGTTCTACATAAACTGCTTCATAGCTGGCACGGTAGACTTTATCTTTGGTAACGCTGCAGTCGTGTTCCAAGATTGTGATATTCATGCGCGTAGACCTAACCCAAGCCAAAGAAATATGGTCACGGCTCAAGGCCGAAGTGACCCAAACCAAAATACAGGAATTGTGATACAAAAATGTAGAATAGGTGCCACCTCGGATCTTAGGTCAGTTCAAGGAAGTTTTCCAACTTATTTAGGTAGGCCGTGGAGAGAATACTCTAGAACGATTGTGATGCAATCGACAATAAGCGATGTTATTAATCCGGCTGGATGGTTTCCTTGGAGTGGGAATTTTGCACTTGATACACTGTATTACGCCGAGTATCAAAACACGGGGCCAGGGGCAAGTACCGCTAATAGAGTGACATGGCAAGGGTATCAGGGGATTATTAGTACCACGACGGCTCAAACTTTTACGCCCGGAAATTTTATTGGTGGTGGAAGTTGGTTACGAGCAACCGGGTTCCCTTTCTCTCTTGGGTTGTGATTATGGTTGAATTGTGAGCGAAATAAGTTGTTTTGAATAACAAGTTATGAAATTTATGTATTGCAAGTTTATTTTGTATGAGCAAAATGTGTACTTGTTCTCGGAGTTTATCAGGTATTGTGGGTAGGTATATTGTAAGAAAAATATGTGTAATTATCTTAATATAATTCCATATTCAAGTACTCCTTTGATTTCATCAAGTCATTTTCATGAGCTTGTCCTATTAAAATAAATTTAAGCTTTTATCATATTGGATGGCGTTTACATATCTTCACAAAGCAAGAAAAATTGGATTTCCTACGCGCTATAAACAGTCCAAAAGTTGATTTTGCAAAAATAAAAGATAGGGTTTAAGACTCTTCAATACTTCCAATTAAATTATAGTAGGACCTAGATAAAAGAAATGAAAACCAATAATAAGTAGTTTAGTACTATTCCCACTCTTATGTTCACTCTTTGTCACTTCATTTCCTCAACACTCAAAGTCTCAAATGATCAAGGACATCTTTGCCGGAATCCATGATTCCGTCAAGAAGCGAAAGATAATCCTTACAATTGTCGCTTCTATCCTACTTATCACAGCTATTGTCGGCATTGTAGTTGGAGTGAACTCAAAAACCTCCAACACCAATTCCGACAATAGCTCTGACAACATTAAAGCATCCACCTCTCACGCTATCATAAAGTCGTCATGTAGCATCACCCTCCACCCCGATCTATGCTACTCCACGCTTTCCAACAGCCCGGTAATCACCAAAAAGGTGAAAACATCAAAAGATGTCATTGAACTAGCTCTCAATAAAACCAAAGAAGTAATCCAAAGAAACCATGTCGGGATCAAGCAGAAACTTAGCATGAGAACTAGTCTCAGTAAACGCGAGAAAATCGCGCTCCAAGATTGCCTAGAGCTAGTTGCAGACACTCTCGAAGAACTCAACAAAGTAGTTGAGTATCTAGAGACGTATCCTACAAAAAAACGCCTTCGCAAACATGTAGACGACATAATCACTCTAATGAGTACCACTTTGACGAATCAAGAAACATGCATAGACGGATTCTCCCATAGTAAACGCGACAGGAAAGTGCGTGAATCGCTTATTGATGGTGAAATCAATGGTGGGAAGATGTGTAGTAATTCGTTGGCCATGATCAAGAACATGACCGATACAGATATGGCCAACGAAGTCCAGATAAAGGGACGAAAGTTAGTGGATGAGGAAAACGATGTAAAGTGGCCCGAGTGGTTGTCTACGAGAGACAGAAAGTTGTTACAGTCAGGAACTGTAACACCTGACGTAGTTGTAGCAGCCGATGGCAGCGGAGACTTTACCACAGTGTCTGCTGCCGTTGCAGCTGCCCCTAATAGAAGCACAACCAGGTATGCACATGAGCACGGTGTCTGATTTAGTAGTACATTGCATTTGCATAAGATATACATTATAATTTTTATGACAGCTTAGAAATTTGTTTTTGTATAAATTCGTGACTGCAGATTTGTGATTAGTATAGCGGCAGGGGTGTACCGAGAAAACGTTGATATTCCAAGTAATAAACAGAACTTAATGTTTATCGGTGCCGGAAGAATGTCAACAATAATCACAGCCAGCCGCAGTGTCGGTGGTGGTGTCACCACTTTCAACTCCGCAACTGTGGGTCAGTAGTACATCTGTTTTTCACTTCCAATCATACATATGTACACGTTTTTTTCCTGTGTTAAGTTTTATCTTCTTACAATGATTTTTAAAATTATTGTTATATTATTTGTATATATGTAGTAACGAACCTCAATTGTTTTTGGACCCTTTTGGTAAGTAACATAAAAAAAGATTCCATTTTCTATAGAGGTTTGATTGCTTCATCTAGATAATATTGTGTAGTTTATTTATGTACGTCCCAGCAAAATGTACCTTTCATTATGGGCTATTTTATAGTAATGTTGCTACTAGTATTGGTGAAACATCGTTGTTTGGGGCCCATTCAATATTTCTAGGCATGTGTCTTTTTATATATTGTCGGCACACTGGCCTCATTATATAGTTCGTATCTAGAAACAGTTCAGAGTATGTACGTGTATATCCTAATAATACATTTGTATAATTTACTATAGGATAAAAAACGAAAAAAATGAATGGATTCCTTATTTTCTAAGTGTTGTTTGCAGCGGCTGTGGGTGCTGGATTCCTAGCACGCGACATAACGTTTCAAAACTCAGCCGGGCCATCAAATCAACAAGCTGTGGCACTACGAGTCGGGTCAGATTTATCTGCTTTTTACAGATGTGGCATGATAGCATACCAAGACACTTTATATGTCCACTCCAATCGTCAGTTCTACGTCAACTGCTTCATAGCCGGCACAGTTGACTTCATATTTGGCAATGCTGCAGCCGTCATACAAAACTGTGACATCCATGCTCGTAGACCTAATCCAAACCAAAGAAACATGGTTACGGCTCAAGGAAGAAGTGACCCTAACCAAAATACAGGAATTGTGATACAAAAATCTAGAATAGGTGCCACGGCTGATCTTTTACCCGTGCAAGCTAGCTTTCCAACATACCTAGGGAGACCTTGGAGGAATTTTTCTAGAACGGTTGTAATGCAATCGACTATAAGTGATGTGATTAACCCGGCTGGATGGTTTCCTTGGGACGGGGATTTCGCACTTGCTACTTTGTACTATGGAGAGTATGAGAACACAGGGGACGGTGCTGATACCTCGAATAGAGTGACGTGGCCTGGATATAG